>VWPU01003095.1:0-59364 GCA_013398955.1 Callaeas wilsoni
CGGTGAGGGGCGGTGCGCGGCAGCCGCGCTCGGGCTGAGGGCGCCGGGCGAGCCGCGGCCCGGCCTGGGGCAGCCCCGCAGGCGGTGCCCGCCCTGCTATTCCCGCCCTGTGTGCACCCCTCTCCCCAGCCTTTAGCACTCGAGTCCCCGGGGCTGAGGATGGCCAGACCACTCGCGGATGGCTGGGAAAGATGTGTGGCTGATGAGGGTGTTGGAAGGAGTATGAGTGGGAATACACCCCGGGCAGGAGCCGCCGGCGTCAGGAGCACGTGCACGGTGCCTGTGTGGGCAGACCACAGGAGCCCAGCTTCTGAGTGCTGATCCAGCCAGGCTGTCCCCAGAAATGCGTGTGTGCTTACTAAGGCATCTATCACGGCGTTTAATCACGCTGAGATGTGAGCTGAGCCCTCTCTGAGTGCTAGTTGGGGTTGGCTAATGAGCCGTTTGACCTTAAATGGTTAGTGTGGTGCAGAGCTTCCCCAAAATCGCTCTGGCACTGGGCATGGTTGCATTTCTGCTTTTGGAAGGATTGCAGAACTGAGTATGCTCATTTGAATATGATGGGGGTGGGGAGGGGCTTCCAGTAATAGAAGAAATATGTTTTCTTTTTTGCTCTCAAATTCAGAGAGCCCTATGGTACCATCAGTTGCGTTGCCAGGGCTGTATGTGGCCACCAGGCTGCAGGATGAACATCCCTCTGGTGCCCTTTGATGGCGGGTTGTCAGCACTGTAAGTTGGACTGGGCATCAGGGCAAGCAGATGCTGCCAGGGGTTGCTAAACTATCTCCTTGTAGAGCAGTTGCATTACGCTTTCCTTGCCATGACTAAGATGTGTCTCCTCGCTCTTCTCTTGCTTTTGCACCCGGATGAGCGTGCCAGGGCCAGGCCTCGGCTGGTATTAATTGGTGCAATGCCACTAGCACAGACACAACTCTTCACAGGTGTCCCACTCAGACTGATGTGCAAGTATGAGGCTTCAGAATTCATCAGTGCTGATTAGTTCATGGTATGTTTTCTTTCTTGGCGATGAAGACAAATTGCCTTTTCCAAAACTGGGTCCGTGTTAACAATTTTGAAAACCATGTTTGAAGAAGACTTGTCAAAATAAACCTCTACAGAAAGCCCAGATAATGGCTGTGCCAATCCCTAGTTCTTGTAGGTGCTGCGAAGAAGAATGAAGCAGAGTAAGCACCTCTCTAGTCTGAGGAGTTAAAATGTAGAGGGAAAAGAGGAAATGAAGCTGTTGGTGAAGAGCTGCAGTAATCAGGAAAGAACTGGACGTAGGCAATCTTCTTAAATAAGTGGTCTCACCACTACAAAAACACTCTGGTTGCATTAAGAAGAAGCAGCAGGATGACTTGTGGGAGCTGTTGCTCAGGTGCTGACCTGAGGCTGCAGGTTTGGATGGTCCAGGGGCAGCTCCCTTGAAGATGATTGTCTCCTATGAGCTGCTTGTGAAAACGATGCCATCCTCAGCCTTCACCTGGGGAGCCATAGGTTGTCTCAAACAGGACCATTCCTGGCATCTTTAGCTTAGCAGAGAAGCTGTGAGGCTGGACATGAATAATAAACTACTCTTTCTCATAAATATACCCATAAATGTGTAAATGTATGTGTTAGTGGGAAGATGAGAGGGAAGGTTAGCGCAGCAAGCACTGCTGGAGAGGTCTTGCAGACCATCGTTACCCATTCCAAGCATGCCTCAATCTGGCAAAGCAACACCTTTCCTGGGCACCTTGGGAAGGGAAAATGTCTAAAGACTAGAGGAGAGAACTTGACAAAGGTGGTCGGCTGTGGAAAGAAGCAGCACCTGGGTATCATAACACACTCCTGTACTGAGAGGGTTACGCAAGAAATACCTGTTTCAGGAAAAGCTGTCTATAAGCATTTGTCCTTAACAGCTTGTCAGAACAAGGCTGAATGCATATGCAGAGGCTTTTCTGACCTAGACAAGGAAATAAAGGACAAAAGCAGTGAAGGTTTATGCTCCCAGCTACCTAAATATCTAAATGTCTTAAGCTTTTTATTTTCGAATTCTGTAATTCCCATAGTTGAAAAACATTTTGGTGCTTTATTTCTGACCCTGTTTAGCATAACTACCATTTTAATATGTAAACTGTTAATGGTCTGATGTCCAAGCTCCCCTCTAGCCTGGCCTGTGCAAGCTATGGGTTGCTCATGCTTTGGTTTACTGCAAAGCTCGGCAGCCCAGGAGGCCTCCCTGCTTGATAGTCACCTCTGCTTACCACTGAGTAGCTCTCATTTGAATCAATTAAAATCTTTCTAGTTGTCTATCTTATTCTGAACTTTCTGCTGAAAGCATGTCATGTAGGAACTGCCAGTTTTTCCACCCTCATGGAGGAGGTTGTTCTCAGTTGTGGAGCTCAGCTGCTCTACACCAGCAAAGAGCCCAGACTGTGCCCAGGCTGTACCCTAACTGGTGGCCAGATCTGATGAGCAGATGCTGCTCTGCTTCTCTGGCTGGCTTCAGGAGGAATTGTGTCTGAGGGCAGGATTTTGGCTGTGAGCCTTGAGGTGAAGAGCTGGGCTACGGATCTGGCTGCTTGCCTGGGTGGTTTCCAGGCAGACATTGCATTTTTATTGTCTCAGATACTCTGCTTTGGAGGTCAGTTGAGAAAGCATAATGGGGTTGTCACTTGGCAGAAGTAGAAAAGCCTAGACAAAAAATGAATGTGGTGGTACACTGGGTATAAAACTGTTTGTCTAGCACCGGAGGTGGCATCTACCTGTGCTACCCCAGAGGTAACGGAGGGCGATTTCTGCCAACCTCTCATTTCCCAGGCTGTACTGACCTTTCTCCTGGCAGATCGCCACTTTCCCTGCTCTGGCCCAACCACGCCACCTATCATGGAGAGCAGCGCAATCAGATGTGGAGGAGGAGCAATATCTCCCCACTGCTACACAGCTGGGCTCAAGGGCATAGAGGACTACACAAAAATTCAGGCAAAGGGAGCAGGCTGGACCTGCAGGGAGTGAGGACGGGCATTTCAGCCACAGCACAGATTTGACCCATAACAGGTAAAGAAAATAGCTTGCACAGGGAGAAGACTTCATCATTCCTGTGGCTTGCTGAAATGTCAGGAAGATGCAGGGAAGTGATATAGCTGGTTGTGCTATAGCACCAGTGCGCTTTGGCACCTGGAAAGAGGGAGTGGTTATATTTTTGACATTAAGGGGCAATGAGAGCAGGTAGTCCTAGTGAAAAGAAAGAGAATATTTCCCTGCTTGTTCTGCTCTTCAAGAGAAAGAGGAAACGTGTCTTCACTGTTTTCTCTTGAGAAGTTTGAATTTACCAGTATGCCATAGGTCATCTGGCAACAACCTTTTCTACCCTCTCCAAGTAAGGAGTGCAAAATCACTCTCAGCACTTGGCTGGGTCCCTGCAAGGCACTGATGTGCACAGAAGCACAATTTTGGTTGCTCTGATTGCTTTCCCTTGTGATATTTGTGTCCTCACTGCCCCAGAAGCAATGGCAAGGGATGCTTAGTGGGGAGCCACCAGGGAAGGCTGATTTGCAGGAGACTTTTGGATGTTGGTTTTGAGTTTCTTTGCTTTGGCTTGGGCAGAGACAAGATGCCATAAAGCAATCAGGGATTATATCAGTTCGTATTTTAAACATTTCACTGAATACACCTCCTTTGGTACTAATGATGTTTCAACAGCTGCACTGAATTACCCTGTACACAGCTCATAATGCAATTTTAAATCCCATGACCTTCTGCATAGTCAACAAAAGTGGTAAAGCGCTTTTTCCTGCAGGGACAGATTGGTCCTGGTGTCCAGGCTACCAGTTTCTTCTACTGTCATATTTGCATGTTAGGCTGCCAGCTGCATCTCTTCCTCTCCTCCATGTCAGACTGAGCTAATACAGCTTTTCTGTGCTTAGAGCGTGTGACAGGGTCGTTCAGAGGTGTTGATTCTTCAGGCTGTGTCCCTTCTGGAGAGGAAGAGGTTGTGCCTGCAGATTGGTAGGGTTGAGGTTGCCATTGTTTGTAAAGCCTTGGAAAGATCAAAGAGGGGGAGAAGTACCGAGAAATGCATTGGAGCGTGCTTGGATTTGCAGTTCAGCCTCTCCAGAAGTGGATGCAGAAAGCTGCTGCCAGGGAAGTGGAGAGTTTGTGGTGGTGATTTATGGCCAGGTGGCTGTCAGAAGCACAGTGGAAGAGCACAAAGGCGACCCTGCTGTTCAGCGGTCGCCACTTCCCGATACCCAGATGTGTCTGTGCATCTGTATCCATGTCCACATCTGATGAGAATCAAAATCCTAACAAGCATGAAGCAGCAAAAAGGGAGACACTTCCTTTCCTACAGTGAGGCACTTCTCTGTAGGCCCCAGAAATCCCCCATTCCTCCTCCAGCTGGATACCTCACTCCTTCCCAACCTCTCATCTCCTCAGACCTCATTTTCCTGGAGAAGAATGTCACTACTGTTGGCCCCATACCTGCACACAAGATTTCAGTCACCTGGTGGGCTGTTCAGTATTTCATGCTTCCTTCTGGCAGATGAAGTCCAGGACACAGGGAACAGAGGTGGTTTCCCTTCCTGTCCCCATGCTGGGGAGCAGCATGGCTGTATCAGTGCAGCTAGCAGCCATCAGCGGCACTTGACTCTGCCTGGACGGGACACACTGAAGCAGGGTGGTGGCGTCTCTGTGCTGGGCACGAGTGGGTGGAGGTGCCTCCTGGCCTCCAGTGAGTCACAAGCTGTTCCTCAGATCTTCAGCAACAAAAGGGGACACGAGAGTATGGCACAGCAGGTTCCTGTGCCTCCCGTCCTTCCAGAAAACATGCACCTCCTCTTTCAAATCAATGCCCTGTGGACATTGCAATGGGCTTAATTGCAGGGCAGCTAACGAGCACTCTCCAGGATTAGAGATGGAATGGGTCTAACCCATAATCATAGCTTAGGGCACCCAAAAGTCTCAGAGGACTTTGCAAGCTGATCACTGGCCAGACACAGAAGATGTTTGATGGGAAAACACGACATGCCATCCTGAAGCAGAAACATTACCCAGCTGAATTCTCTGGGCTGACAAAAAAACCCCAAACAACTAAAGCCTGATGCTTCGAGGGAAATTTAGAAATTGTAGTTGAATGGGTCTGATCCAGATCTGTCATGGATTTTTTTGACTCCCTGTCCTGAAAAGCCAGCAAGCACACTCAGCATGTAACAGGATTGAGTTTCCACTGTGGGGAAGGAGTCTTCATCTGCTGTGGTTTGTTCACATGCTCTAGGATTTTTGTGTTTCTTGTAATAATTTTTACCTTATGGCTGTGGCTGTTTGCATTAGGACCAGTCTCTGTCTCCCAGTTTTCAAAGCCAGGACACAAAGCCATGCTGGAGGAGAGCACTGCAGTTGTGCATGTATGATGGTGGGGCAAAGCTTCCAGAGGCAGAGGTACAACTGCAGTGGAACCAGTGGGAAATGCAATTTCCTTTGGGTCCCAAGAGCTCAGAACCCATCTGGATCTAACAACTCCCTCTGCTGTCTTTCAAGTCCTCCCTTCTGCCCAAAGTGATCTGTATCTTTCTGAACCTCTTGGCAAGGGCAGTTATCATTGCTATTCTGTTGGTGTTCAGCATCTGACATAAACAGTCTCTGATCATATTAGTAAGCTCTCAGGTGCTTCTACAGTACAAATAATAAATAATAATGAGCTGCAAGGAAGCCCTCTGAGTCTCAAGTTCAGGCTGGACTCCTACAGCTCCCATGTGAGATGTCCACTCTGTAGACCTTTCTGGGCTGCTGTTGCAGTGCAGTGGTGCTGCTGGAGAGTGGCCTCGGCTGGGGGTCCCAGCAGCCTTGGGAAATGCTGTGCACCTGTCAGCAGACACACTTGTGTGCTGCATGTCTGAGTTGGTGCCCTTTTAATGAATGGGTCACATCACACTTTGGTAGTTTATAAGAAGTCTTACAATAAAATATGAGAACATTGGCATGGTTCAGTAGATGGTAACTTGGGACTGACTTGTGTTATTACACACATTACTCTGGACAAATGTTGGTTTGACTTGGCTTTAGCCAGCAAGAGCCCTGTTAAGAAGAGCTGACATCACAGCAAGAGGTAGCATACACAGCAAGAGGGGGCCTGCTGTGCACAGCTCTTCTGCAGCACTGCAGAAAACACCCACAGCACGTGGGGCCTGCGGGAAGAAGTTTCTCTGGAAACAAGCTTAGAGCAGCGTCACGGGGGGTTTCTCCCTAGACTTTTTGCAGAGGAAGGAGATGCAATGCATTGAGAGCAAAGCCTGTCTTTGGCTGGAAGCTGCAAGACTCATGATTCTGTTTTCACATCCTCTTGGGGTTTCGCTTTAGTCCTGTTCCTTATGAGAAGCTGCTGAAGGTGTGGCTCTCACAGGCAAGTGCGGATGTGTGAATTAATAAGGAAATGCTGGCATGCAGGGAAGCAAGCCCATGCTGCTCGCCTGCTGGCTAGCTTGTCATGTTCCCCAGCAGAGATGCATGAAGAGTAAAGCACCTGGCTTGGCACAGCAGTGGCCAGGATTCATACAAAGATACTACAGTCAAACTCTGCTCTGGTTTATGAGTTGGGCTGTGCTGGCTCTGCTGGCATGACACAGGAGCATCACCTGGGTACTGCAGCATTTCCCCCTCTAAAGGGCATCTCACTGGGGACTCCTGTTATGAAAAAAGATGGAAACATCTTTTCCCTTGGGCAGCCTCTTCCCATCAAACAGCAGCTGCATCTTCACGGCTTCTCCCTCTCTGCGCTCCCATCCTGCTTGAAGAGGGACCTTTGAACAAAACCTTGCAACACATAGTCTGTAAAAAAAATTCCTCACAAATGAACTCTCCTGGGGGCTCAGTCCTTGTCTGCTGGGCAACTGTGAACTGCTGAAAGGAAAACAGATATTGTTCAAGAGGGAGAGTCAGTCTTTGGGCTTCTCTCCCACTGCAATCTTTGTTTCTTGGCTTTGATTTCCCTTGAGACTCTGTCTATAGCATGAGGAGCGCTTGGCAGATCATCTCATACTCATTCAGCCTATGTGGCATACTGCATCGCTGGGTGAGACAGATGCCTGTCTGCTGGAAAAAAGGCAGTAACTCCAAGAGCATTCCATTACTCCTGGGGTGTTGGTTGCAAAACGCAAGAGTTTGCAGGTTAAACGTGAGAGAGACAAAGCTTAGCCCAAAGTGACAAATCAAGTCAGAACCCAAAAAGAAGCCCATATCCTCTCAAATTGCAGATTAATGCACAGTGGCTATCACACCTGATTCCCTCTGAGCTCTCTCTGGCTAGAGAAGATTCCTGGCTGCCCGACTTGATTTGGTAGTTGAGGAAGCTCTGTTGGCCTGTCCTTTCTTCTGGGACAGTGCTCAGCAGGGGGCCAGCAGTTTGTCAACCCTGCCCTTTGTACCCATAGCAATTCTTGCTGAGAGTGTGTAACTGTTATTACTGGTAAAGCCATGGGGAATATTACAAGATTATTTTATAAGAAGTGGGGGAAATTATTTCATAAAGTGGAAGTTGCCTGCAGAAGCTAAGCTGAAAAGTTGTTCTGATGAAAGAAATTAAGAAGTTATACAGGTGATAAAGTGGTAGCCAAGAAGATCTGAGTCTTGTTCTGCAACACTCTGCCTTGAGAGCTGGTTTGTGGGAGGCCAAGCGTAGAGATGCTGGGTCTCATCATTCCTGCCAGAGCTTTGCCAAGCAGAAGACAGGTGCCTTTCATGCCAGATGGATCCTTGCTGATTTCCAAAACCAGGAGTTGAGAGACAGAGATACAGAGCTTTGGAGGAGCAAAGGGTGAGGGAGACATGTCTCTCCAGAAACTCTTACAGATTCTTGGAAGCAGGCAAGCAGGCTCAGTGGCTGTCTCAGTCTCTGACATCACTTTTTCTCTGTGGTAACACACAAAGACATCACTGAGTTTTTGACAGAGGAGTCTCAAGGGCTTTCGTGGCCTGGATGGGTGACATACAATGCTGCCATGCCCTTGCTGTCAGTACCACTCTGTTGGTGAATGACCCCTCTCCTGTTCAGATATGAGGGAAAAGCACTGGCCACAAACTTCCCACCCTTTGGCTCCTCCACCCTCCAGTTCACCAGGGGCCACCCAGGAAGACCAGCTGTGGGGGCTGAACCTCTGCCCTCTTGCATTTTTCAAGCACGTAGTTCTGCAGAGAGTGTCCTGAGAAACCATGACAAATCCCTTTCTGGGCAGAGTCACTACAGCATGCATATATACATTTTAAAATCATTTTTATTAACCTATTTGCTGAATTCTGCACAAATTCGGGAGTGGTTTTCATTAAATTGCCATGATGAAGGTTAGCAGAGTATTCCTGTAAAAACTTTAACCCAGCACTTGTGGTGTTAAGTGCGATTTTAGAAGCCAGCAGGATTGCTCATGCCTTGCCAAAACTGAGGATGCACAGCCCTTCTCCTTAAGAGGGGCAACTGCTGCAGGAGCTTACTCTGGGTCCCTTTGAAGTCCATGGCAAATTTCCCATTGGCTTAAGTAGGAACATGTGTTTCAAGAAATGAATAATGTGCAACTTGAAAAGCAAGGGGTGGCGTGATCAGGACACGGCCTGGTTTGACCTGGAGACTCAACTTGTGTTTTACTGCTATGTCTGCCTCCATGTCGCAGCAGTACATTAAGCGGTACAAGTTTGATTTGTGTCAAAGAGAGCTACATACTATTATTGGTAACCTGTATTATTAGCATTAATGGGATTAAGGCTGATAAACTATGGAGGTTTCTTTGTTTTCCACCGGTAATTTCCACTTTAAACTGGACTTGGACAGAGAGTGTGTCAGGGCTTATGGCCTCTGTATTTGTCATGCATGTTTTGTTCCTGCTTTTGACAAACTGGTAGAAAAGTCTAGGAGTACAAATTAAAGAGGTCTTTGGAAAGAAATCTCTGAATAGAGACTTGTTGAAGGAGCTGCTATTTTCTTGTTCAGAGCAGAGTAGACAGTTAATAAAATTACATTGATGTTGCTGTGATGAGTTGATCCTTGGGGCTGACACCATACTTGTCCCTAGATGCAAGTCTTGCTGTGATGCCTTAGGATTTTAGCTTTTATATTTTCATATATTTGTAATCTTGCAATTCTTTCGTGTATAACTCTGAACTCCATATAGAGTGTTAGCAACTGCTTTTCCCATTTTGGTCAGACAGAGCAATCCCTCTCTAGGCCTGCGCCTCAAGGACACCTCACTGTTTCAGGCCCCGAGAAATGTAAACAAAAGTGCGTTGGGGGGGGAGCAAACTTAGAGAATGGGACTCCACTGCCTGAAGCTGTAATTGGACAATTAACCTCTGATATGCAAATGGACAAAACTTATATCGGTCCGAAAAACGTGTGACTGTGTCCATCTTGGGTGTAGTCTCTGCGAGACTCCTGCACTGCCTAAAGTGTACCCTGTGAAGGCCTTTCTATAAATAGCTACTCTTTATCCCTTCACTCTGTCCAGCCTCTGTTCCAGGTCAGCCTCTACGAGGCATCAGCTGGCTGCAGGAAAGTGGGTGAAGATCCCCCGAGCCCCCAGAGAAGCTGGGACTGTGGGAGGGTTTCAATGCAGCTGTGATCCTCAGCTTAGCCCACGCGGTCACCCTGTGTGTCTGTGCAGGACCTGGGCAGGCTTCGGCCGCTGCAGCACCAGGACGTGGTGCTGGGAGCTCTAGCCAGGCCTAAATTGTTTTAGTAAAAGGCACTGGTCGCAACGCCAGGGCTTTGTAAACAGCACAGTCTGCAGCGTGGGGCTGTGGCTGTGCAGGTACGGGGCAGCTCAGCAGTGCTTTGCAGAGCGTGTCGGTGGAGGGCTGCCCGTGCAGGACCGCAGAAGCGCCGTGCCCGTGGCCGGCAGCCACAGCCGCCGCGGCTCCGGCTGCACGGGAGCCCTGCAAGGCGAGACCCCGCCTGTGCGACAGGCACCGGCACTGTCCTCAGCGGCCAGGCCATCCCGAGGAAGGCAGGGCTGCCATCCCCTCAGGACCTGCCGCCCAGGGGCCGTGTCCTCCCCACTAGACCAGCAGGGAGGCCGGACAGGCATCGCCGCGTGTCTTGCCATTCACTGCAGGCCAAATGCTTATTGAAATAATTGCCTCTAACAGCTTGGGAGAGGCCATTAGGGTCTGCCCGGGCAGTGATCTACAGATAATGACTCCCTCCGAGGTTTTCTCACTCCTGCAGTCCTCATATCAGGTGCATCAAAGCTGACCTACAATGAAAAATGTTTTTCTCTTTGTCTCTCTCCTTTGTCTTTTTGTATTATTTTTAAAATTCCTTGCAGAATTTTATGAAATACCACTGTTATTGGTGCATTGCTCATTGCTTCTTAGTGGTAGCACCAAAGGGTGAGCCTTGCTTTTTATGGAGTGGGAGACAAACTTGCTGATATTTTACCTTAGAAACAGGGAGACTGTTGAGGTGAGCCTCCACTAAGCAGAGGGACTGTTTGGGTTTCAGGTAGGGAATGCAAACCCTTACTTGGAGGGACAGAGGTGCCAGGTGTGATGAGAGATACCCGTTCTCCCAAGCCCTTCACTGGCATGGGCTGCGAAGGTCTCCAGAGGAGGGAATTTTCATCTGAAGAACATGCAGTTGTTTTTTTTTTAATTGAAGCATTTTGTGAGAACGTGCCAATCTGGACATAATTTTCAACAGGAAAGTCAAAGTGAATTATTTGGGTTTCTCTGTTTTGTTTTGATAATGGTGAAATGTCTTGTTTTGATTTCCACGACGAAAAAATTTTTTACTCCCACCTTCTCATTTTACTACATTTTCTGCTAACTACAAACACACTGTTCAAAACAGTTAGTAATTTATAGTTATCTTTTTCTAGATGTTATTTAATATCCTGTCTATTTTTTTATATGTGCTGTCATTTTTTGACATCTAAGCCAAGTGTCTTTTTATTTTAGTCAAATGAAACAAAATTAATTTTAAATGCCAAGGCAAAACAATTCAATGTTTATTGAAATCAAATATTTTCTTAGTTTTTAGAGGGGTTGGAGTTTTTTTGTTTGGTTTGGTTTTTTGAGGGGGGGAATTGGGGGGTTGTTTGCTTGGTTTTTTGGTTTTGTTTCTTTGTTTGTTTGGTTTTGGTTTTTGTTTTTAGTTCGGTTTTTTTTTTAGTTTTCCACTTTCCAATGGAAAACTATATTCTAGGTGCGAGGCTGTGGAAATCGCCTGTTTTCAATCAGTGTGCTGTTGGACACTTAAATCAGAGCTAGCAATTAAAAAGCAAGCAAGCAGGTTAAAAAGAGTATGAGAAAAAATCATTTCCCTTTTCTGTTAATGAGGCTTCATGTGGAAGAAGAGAGGGAGGATGAAAGGCTTTGGTGTGACCTATTGTGTAGCAGTAGTAGTGCTTAGGAAATGACTGTAGGATGTCCATGCTTGCAGTCACCTTCTGATCAGCTCCCAGGCTGGAGTTTATGAAGCTGTGCCCAGAAGCAATGGAGAAGGTGGTGCGGATTCCTGAGGTAGAGGGCAGTACCTCTGCGTGGCACAGACATCAGGCTTTGGGTGCTGGGGTTTCTGTTATCAGTGTTGCTAACTTGTTGTATGATGCTTTCACATTGGGCTGTGATAACGGCATGTATACATCACACTTTGAAGATGCTTTTTATTGACTTAATGTGAATATTATTGTCATCGTTTATTACAGGGAAGTATCTCATAGTAATTGAAATACAATATGGTGCCATTAATCACTCTGAGTATGAAATGCTAACTTTAAACCGTTCGTAGTATATTAAATGCTCCTCTAACCGTAAAACAATTTGACTTGCAGTCGGATAGTTTACAAATGGCCAATGTTTAGGATTCACGGTGATTGACATTTATGTGGCAGCGTTCATGTGCTGGAGTTCCTGAACAACGTACTTTCTTTGGGATTTCTGTGAAGGCATTGGGACTTGGAGCTTTCCAGTTCCCTGATGCAGAGATGTAAACGGATGCAAACTGCAGGCATGACCATTGTGTTTTACAGCATGTCCACTGCAAATCTGAGAGACAGGTGACAGTCTGGATTGCCCAGTGGGCGGTGTCCAGTAAACATTGCTGGCCTTCTTTCCTCGAGACTCCTGGTGAAGGAAAGCAATAAAGAAGGGACAGAAACTCAAATAGTGATGTTTTAGGCAGAGGCTGCTGAAATGAAAACCATTTGCTTTCATGGGATGCTTTTCTAAGTTCTCTCCCCTGTATTAAGTAGAAAGGAAATAAATGCTTTTTAAAATAATTTTCAATTAAAACTTAATCCACCTGCCAAAAAGGAAAAAATAATTTAAACTGATACCATGCTAAAACAATAACAGTACCATCCACAGTGCCTTGGTCAGCTGTGATGAATCACCTCCAGGTCTGCCCAGATTCTGACCTCTCCTCACCACTGGCACCCTGAGAAGTGGGAGAGGCCCTCAGGAGCAGCTCCAGCCCAGCTCCTGTTTGCCAGGGGTAGCAAAGCCCTCTGCACTCAGTGCCCCGGGATTTCAGCGGGAAGCACCAAGCGTTGGAGCCAGGCTGTGCCCATCCCTGCCGCCTGTGGCACAAGCCCCGTGTGTGCCCAGTGGCACAGAGCACCCATGGGGATGGGTCAGGGGCTGTGTGCTGTGCAGACATGTGCACCGACAGGCATGGCATGGCACGGCACGGCACGGCACGGCACGGCATGGCATGGCATGGCACGGCACAGCATGGCACACCCTGGCCGGGAGCAGGGCGGACTGGACAAAATACAGTATTTTAGAAAGCTCAGACATTTGCTGCTGCTGCTGTGGCTGTGAGAAGCACTGCTATTAAACCACTGACAGGAGCCTCATTTTTTACTGCCTGGCTTAAAAGAGGTACTTCAGTGGCATTCGCAGGAGGGGAGAAGATGTGTAAGGTCATTTCACAGGGCACATGTTTAAAGATTTTCCAAGAAGAGCAGAGCAAGGTCTTTCTTCTGGGGAGGGAGGGTGTTTTTTTTTTTAGCCAGAGCTTTTATTGTCAATATGTATTTTTAATAATAGAAGGGAAGTGATAGAAGCGGTAGCAGGTGACAGGGCCCACTGCTGTTCAGCTGCTGACATTTATAAAACAATGCCAACATCTCTTCAAAACAGACGCTTGCTTTCCACTACTGTATTGATGTACACATTTATTTTATAGCCGACAGCAGCAAGATGAAAATGATAATGCATGAAGAAATCCCAGAGGCACAGCCCAGTGGTTTTGCAAGGCAGCCTCTTTGCCTTTGGCATCATCTGGATGCTAACGGTCCTGGATGAGTCAGTATGAAGCAGCACGGGCTGCTCTCTCATACGCACTGAGTGCTCGCTCTTTTTTCCTCTTTCTGGTGACACCACCTGTGTATATCTTAATCATCCTGGCACATTTACATTTATTTCTCAATTATGTACAAACAAACGTGGGCAGTTCAATGGCAGGTGTTGGCTGGAGAGCGCTGGTCAACTGTGAGGTTGTGTAACATGGTGGGCACCAGAGAGGTGAAAAATAAGTGTGCTACAGGCTATAAAAGAGGAGAGGTAGCCTTCCAGGTAGCGTATTGGAGCAGAATAAATTTAGTGTGCAGCGTCAGTATAGACTGAGGGACACAATGAGTGGTGGTGCCAGTCTGCAGGCTCAGCCCCCGTGTGACCAGCTTAGGTCCCAGGTCTTTGCTGGGGAGCACTGAGGTGCCATGGGACTCACACTGAAAGCCCCATGTGTAAGGGTTTCCCATATCTGTCACTGAGGTGCCTCCTGCGCTGAGGAGGAGGAGGAGGAGGAGGAGGAGGAAGACTGGTCACACTAGAGCCCAGCCTTGCAAATCAGCTTTTGATCAAGCATTTTTGGTCGTGTAAGAATAGTCCTCATGGCAGCAGACTGACCTTCACTCCAGGAGGAAAGCTTATCACATCTCGTAGGATGATCCTTACCGCAAGGAAATCAATACAGCAATAAGTTTTTATTTCTGGATGAAAAATTAAAATAAAGAATACGCTATATCTATTGATTCTTTGAATTTACATATTTGGATATATATTTTTTTGATGTCTGCCTTCTGTGTGCAGCTGTTTGCCAAATATGACAGGATTTGTTTTTTAAACCTGGGGGTGAGTTCTGCCCTGTGCATTTAAAATAAGATTTCTCTAAATTATTGAATATGTCAATAAATAAAGCAGAGGAAGCAGGCAAGGAAAAACCCAGAGGTCCTTGGTGAAAGGAAGTTGTAGATGCTGGTAATAGGCTCTTACAGCAGTAAAAGAGAAATAAAAAGGGCAACTAAAAAAAATGGAAGGGACAAAGTGTGGAACTGGGTATCTTTGCTCTGATTTTCGCTAGGTTTGATGGTGTTTATTGACTTGGCTATGGACTGCATTTTTTGCTTTTCTGTGAATTTAATTCTGCCTCATAGAGGAAGGTGAAGGATAAGAGAAACATTTAAATAAATGCTGCAGCAAAAGGAGGAGAGAAGTCCGAGATGTGTGAGTGTCGCAGATGTCCGCAGGGTGGAGGAGACAGGCCCCAGGATGAGGGGGCTCTGGAGGAGCTGCCAGTGGCTCCTCCAAGGAAAGACAGTGCTGGGGAAACCCAAGGGACTGGTGAGGAGGAAGGGGGCACCAGCGTGGCCAGTGGCAGGGCTGGGGGCTGCCTGCGAGTGCCTTGGCCCTGACCCCACTGCCCCGCCAGCTCTGGGGGGAGCTGATGAATAAAACATCACATTTTGCAGAACACGTGTCATCCCAGCCCCAACATTATAAAGTCCCTTACTCTCCTCTCAAGAGATATTGCAAGAGCAACCATTTAAATGAGCATTACATTATTTACAAGTTTCACTATTATTAAATTAATGTTACATTCATCAGGGCTTTTGTTTTGTTTTGTTTTCAAGGCAGAGCTGTAATTTGAGCAACATATTCATCAAATCTGAAATGGTGGCTTCAATTATTTTAACATTCATTTGCCCATTCAGCTTCCTTTGCATCTGCTGGTTTCCTCTCCGTGACAGTATGTCGAAGCTGGGACAAATTTGTGCTGCTCAGCTGCGAAGCTGCCACGAGGGATGTGATGGAACACGTTCGATCCCAACACGGTCAAGGCCAGCGGGGTCCTTCTGCAGGGGCAGTAAGATGCTGGTTGCAAAAGCAGCACGTGCCAAGGCATGGATCTCCTTTCTCCACTGGCAAACCCTTCCTGGTGTCAGACACGTGAAGATGGAGCTATCAACTTGCTAAGGGTAACAAAAAAAGGCTCCATCGATTTGCTGGCACAGGAGCCTCAGTACGGCAGTCGTGTGCGTGTGTTGTAGCAGTGCTTGTCAAGGTGAGTGTGGGCTAATTGGTCCAAATCTGAAAGGATGCTCTTAAGTGCTGGGTAAGCAACCATAAGAAAGCATCGGCCATTCAGCAAGTGCTGAAAATAAGCCAGAATACCTAAAAAAAAAAAAAGTTTCATTATTTATTTTAGTGCTGGAAGTGTAAGCTTTCCTGTCATGATCGTAAAATCTGATCATTTATTAATGCTCCTTGCTTTGAGGCTACATCGTGTACCATCCCCAGCCTTCTGCCATTCCTGGCATCTTCAGCTTGGTCCCACAGCTATGCCCTGCCATCTACCCACGCTGCTGCCTGTCCCACAGCAGGTGCCAGGATCCCCCTCTTCCCAGCCACAGGCTCTCATAAGGCAGTGATGGGGAAAGAGTGGACTTTTAGAAACAAAAATCAATAACCACGGTCTGTTTTCCCTTTGTCTGCTTTCTCAGTCTGGGAGATTCACTTGAGCTTTTCCCTGCAACCACAAGAGCTAATGACATGCTTTAGTTTTTGTATTTCATTTTTTTTCTTTCCCAGATGAGACATGAGGATCTCATCTGATTATTTACCCACGAAAGCTAGGGCCTCTGGAGTAGGCACAACCCAAACATCACAGGCCTCCCCGTAAGGCTGTGCAGGGCCAAAGGAGATGGCCCTGATGTGCAAGCACCCTTGTAGGGCCACGCTGATGTCCATGGGATGAGCCCTGGCAGCTGTCACGGACCCTGATTTTGTGCCTCCCCTGGCACACCCCCGGGATCTCAGCACTGCTGTGGGGCCACATCTCTCAGGGACCAGCTGGAGCATCAATAGGATGCACGGCTGGGGGGGCGGAGTGGGAGACAGGATAGCAGCATTCGGAAAAATAATGAAATGTGGCCCCAGAAAGACCCTCAGCGACAGCTCCTCGGATGTGCCTGCGCTCTGTTCATTAATCTGTGATAATTAGACTTATTTGCAGAGGTTAACAGCAGTGGCACATGGTAATTAACCACTCGTTCCCTGCCGAACAACTCATAAAGCTTCTCAGATGCCACAGGTCCGGCTCCAGGTAGTTTTGGTGCTGATGAGGCACAGTGTTGGGAGGTCAGGGACAGCCTCCCAGGGGGAGATATCCCCAATACCCCCTGTCTGTCCCAGACCTGCTGCAGGGACAAGCTGCGGGAGGGGTAGGCGGAAAACAAATTGGTACCCCTCTGTTCTTTGCCCCTCTCTCCTTATACTCTGCCTTGATGGCCAGCCAGAGGCTGTAATTTCCTCAGAGCAGGGGCAATATTGCCCCAGCACCTGCAGGGCTGCTGCGGGCAGGTATTTTGGCAGGGTGAGTGGGAAGGGACCAATGTACCCTCCCCAGTTTTTCAGGGCACTGGATATATGGCATTAGAGCCACCAAGCACTGCAGTGGGTCCTGATGGACAGTATTAGCAGAGCTGTGCTCAGCTTGACCAGTGTAGGGGTTAGGGAAGATGGAGCAGAAGGGTGGATTTTGGACAAGACTTCCCCTCCCCTTTCATCTCTTCTCCCCCTCTCTACCCCCACACCCCCCCCAGCGAAACCAAGCTAATTACTCAAATAGATGAGGATAGGCCAGGCAGGGAGAAGCCCCGTTGCGTGTCCTATATTAGTAACTCACGTGGGAGTAGCCAGATTGGAAGGAGATTGAAAGGGAAAATTGTAGGTGTACATCCGAAGATAAGTGGGCTAAGCCTTTCCCCCGGCCCCGCGTGCCTGGCTCCCGGCACAAAAATGATGTCACCCTTCTCGGTGGCCGGCCAGCCACCCCACATCAGCCCCCTGCCGTGTGACGGCCAGCGGGACGCTGCTCGCGGCTTCAGCCTGTGAATAAATGATGAGCCGCGGCTGGGAGGGAGGCGGCGCGGGCGCTCTGACCGGCGTTGAAGCAATTAGCCAGGAGCGAGGAGGGAGCCACACTGGTTTTAGCCCCCAAAAAGTTACACAGGCGGCTGCGGGGAGGGGGCAGCCTGCGACAGGGATTTCTGTAGGCACTGACTGCATCCGTGTTTCTTGGGCTGCCTGCCCCAGCCGCTGCCACCCCCACCTCAGGCAGAATGTCCCTGCTCCCCAAAATACAGCCATTGTGTCTGCACTGAGTTGCTTTGCAGATCACTAGGCCCGAATCTTCTCTGCCTTATGTGGAGCTTATCACAGGTAACCTCTGTTCTCAGGAAGTTGCCGTGTGCTAACACCATCTTACCTGTCTTGGTGATTAGAAATTCTCTCTGCTGCCCTCACCTGCACAGTCCAGTCCCATCCCAGAGCCCAGTGTACTGGGGTCCCCAAATGTTCAGAGGACCTTTGGAGTGGGCATCACATAAACACATGTGGTGACTGCAGCACATCCATTAGAAAGTGCATTAAACAAAGGAGCACGCCTTCTAATGCAGCAGGCAGCAGCATGGTGGGTGATTTTCTGACTCACTAATGGGGCAAATTTCAGCATTGGGGGCCCCATGTGGTGATTTCTGTTCTCCTGTCAGTGACTAGCAGCAGACCCTTCCCTTGAGGAGTGACACACCAGCCTGCGGAGTGCTGTCCTGCCACTCTGTGCGAAGCAGTGGGTATTTGCAATTAGCGCCTTCCCCCTGGGCTCAGGAGTTTGCTTCAATTATCAGTCAGGCAAGTGCAGCACAGAGATGTTCAGCCCTTGGTGGAGGCAGGTCAGCAGTGGGGCTGCACACAGTGCCATGCTTTGGGAGGGCAGGGGCTCCGCGCTCTGCCCGGCATCCCGGATGCTGCCTGTTCCGCTCACTGGCTGGCACTGGCGCTTCTCAATTCCCACGCCAATGGCAAGTGAGGTGACAAGTCCAGTCCTTGGCTCTGTCAAACCTACTTTCCTGACCTACTTTTCTTCACTCCGCAGTGGTGGAGCAATGCCCAGTGTGTGCCTTGTGCTGGTGGCACCGTTGCGTGCAGGATAGCTCTGCTCCTGCCGACTGAGAGGGCATCTCAGCAGCAAAAGTTTCCAGGAAAAAAAAACCAACATGGAAATGCAAAAAGCAAAGGGAACAAAGAGCATCATCTCCTGCTGACACCCTGTAGCCAGCAGTGCCCATCTCACCCTGTAAGTCCCCCCAGCCCTGCCATTAAGGGCATAACACAGCCAGCTGTGGGCCATGCTGAGGGGACTGAAGGACAGCAGAGCCAGGAAGAGCTGTCCTGTTGTTCCTATCACTGCATTCATTGCCATTGCTTTCACCTTCAGAGTAAAAGCGCGGCAAAGATGCTGTCACCATTACCAAGGGTTTTTTCCTTCCAGGGTTTTTTTTTCCTTCCAGCATTTCTTTTCCTTTCAGAGTTTTTTTCCTTCCAGGCCAAAATCACCTTTAGCTGGGTGGTTCAGTGAACCATGGCTTCACTGAAGTCAGTCATTTTATGTATGGCTGCCTTTCCTTGGTGATGGTGGGGAACAGAAAAGGCAGTGCCTGGCAAACTCTGGGCCTTGGAAAGGGAAAACGATGGTGAGAGGCAGCACTTCTGCTGCCAACCTCTGCCTTCACCAAAAAAATTTCCTTGTGCCTGGGAAAAAATCACATGGGAAAAAATGTATTTGTTCACGACTCCAGGGCTGGTTTTACTGGTGTGTGGTCCTGCACCTCTCCCTCTCTTCTCTCTTCAGCTTCCTTTGCCAGCTTGCTCTTGCACTTCCTTACAGCCATTCCTCACAGCTTTCCTGTCTGCCTGTTCTTCTTGCCCTAGGACATCTTCATAGCCACAGCCAAGCACCTTTGTTGCACCAGCCCTCTCTGAATCGCTCAGGCAGCATAGGTGTTTCTGCTGCCTTGTGTGTCTGTGCTGTGCATATTTTGCTTATTGTTTCAGCTCTTTGGGGTATCAGATGAGTTCACCAACTTCTGCATCCCAAGTGACAGGACACAGGAAGCTCCACAAATCTAGCACAGAGTTTTGCTGGTACACAAGCTTTCCAGTTCACAGGATGTGCCACTGTATCCAGAAATAAAAAGCAAAAATTCTTTCTGAATTAGACGGAAATTTAAAAACTAGCTAGACTTCCCTCATCTGGAAGGATGTCGTAAGTAAGTTTGGGAAGCTCTCAAATCCTGGCTCTGGGCAGACCCACCAGGAGTGCAAGCATGTCCTTGTGAATTTTTTTTTTTTTTGGTTCAGTGACAGTTCATTGAGCAGGAGATGAAACATTTCAGGCTGGCATTTGTCAGTGCATTTCTAACTAGCTACAAAAACGAGTGCTTGCATCTGAAGGAAATAGATGGGCACATGTGTAGTAATGAGAATAAGCATTTGGTCAGGAGGACAGTTCTCTCCCAGCTTGCTGGTATTGCTTGTGGCTTCTGTGGTCCAGGATCTCCTCTTACCACCTGTCTCAGCAAAAAGCTAATGCAGATCCCAGCACATGCAGCCCAAATGCAAGACCGAAATGCTGTGCTAGTACTGGCTCGCCAGAAAGGGTCACGTGCTGACGTTTTATCTGCATCCCCCCAGCTCGGGGGTCTCCATTCGGATGCTGGCCCACTATGGCAGGGCTCTGTCCGTGGGCTCTCAAGGGCTATGTTGGTATTGCAGCTCTGCTGCTGCCGCTGCAAAGCTCTGCTGCTGCATAGAAGCTGCCGCTGATGTATTTTAATGGTCATTGGCATGGCACTATGACACAACCTAACACCTTATAGCAGCCAGGAGATTTGCAGAAGGACTCTAGAAATGATGCCAAATGATAAAAACACAGTTTGAGGGCTAACTGGAGACCTTCCTTTAAGCCACACTTCACCCCCTTCCTGGAGCCTATCTGTGCATCCATCTGGGTGTGCTCAGCAGGCACAGAGGGTAATCTTGTTTCTGGAAATGCTGCTGGTGTCCTTCGTTTTCTGAAGTCTGAACACATAACAGAATATTTGCATCTTTTTTCTTCCATCTCTTGTTCCCTTTCTGGTTTTTTTTCAGGGGTGAGTGGACCATGAGAGCAATAATAACTACACTGGTACAGCAAAAGAAATGTCTAGTGGTGTGCATACTGACAATACAACCCATCTTCTGAGCCACAGCTCTAAAAAGTGATTTTCTGTAAAAAGATAAAAATAATGCCAAAAAATCCCTGCTCCTTGATTAGGTCCACAGAATGAAAATTAGCCCGGTGTTTCAACTTTTATTTCATTAAAAAGGTTTCCCCTTTTTCTAACTCGCTATTGCAAAAGGATTTGCCATTAGTAACAGAAGAAGCTTCACATCTGGTCGGGGTTTCACTGTCAGACAAAGGGGAGGACTTTAGTGAGGCATTAAATGTAGATAATGGATTATCAACAGGGAGAACAGACCTTGGGAGGGTGGGTGTGGGGAGGGACGAGGGGACGGTGAGGCATCAAGGGGCACAAAGGCAGCAAAGTCAGACATCTGGGAGGGCTGCAAATAGCTCTAGGGGGGCTGCTGCTCCCTCCCTGGGCGGCTGCGGCTGATCCCCCGATGCCTCCCAGACACGGCAGTCAAGAGGGAAAATCAAATATTAACTGGTTCCTGCTCCCAACCTGCATGAGGAAAAAGATGAGTGAAGCAAGAGGGAGACTGGTGGAGCCAGGAGAACAGTAGGAAGCCATGCAGAAGCCAAACACTAAATTATTAGTGAGCATGAGTAGCAAAGCTTTCAAAGGCAGCTTTGACAGAGACACTAACAAAATCCCCAGGGTAAACAAGAGCCTTTGTTAAAATTAGTGTAAGACCTATGTAGCAGCTTTGGTGGATTCAGAGAGCAGCCCTGGGATGGAAGAAGGTGAGCAGGAAGAAGCCAGGAGAAAACAATGTGCCTGGAAACAGCAGCAGGGAGACCTAGCGGAGCTGAACAAATCTGGGGAGGAGGAAGATTTGCAGTTAATTACGCTCCATCCTGCCCAGCAACCCCCAGCCTGGAGTGGGACCCTAGGCACGTGGCAGGCCCAGAGCCAAAGCCGGCAGCCCGGGCAGCAGGTGCTAGAAAGCCGTGCCCAGAGGAGCACCACCATTGGCAAACGCCAGCTCATCCGGAGCACCTGGAGCAGCAGGGCTGGAGCATCAGCAAAGGCTCTGTGCGTCTGTCCTGGGCACGTGGAGCCTGAAGCACGGCTCTACGCGTCTGTCCTGGATGAATCCTGCCAGGTGTCCCACGGCACCCCTGCCCTCCCCTTCCTTTGTGCCTTGTAGGTCAGGAGCCTCCCCGGACACCCACTGCCCCTCTGGCAGCCCGGGGAAACGGGCTGGGGGCTTGGCAGCCCCAGGAGCCTCGAGGTGTGGGAGAGCCCAGAGAGGGCCCTGTATAGACTGAAAACAGGAGAGCAGGAGCCAGAGCCAGGAGCCCTGGAGCATGGGAAGGGCGAGCTGGGGAGGAGACACCATGGTCAATAGATTTCTTTCTGTCTGCAGACCTTCTCCTTGTCTCAGACACTGTAATAAGGACTCAGACTGGGAGGGAGACACTTAGATACCCAACAGGAAGGGAAGACCCTCTCGAACAGCCTGAACTGCTGGTTATTTGGCATTCGCAGTATTGCCTTAGAGACATCTTTGGGATCATGGCATCTTACAATTTGTCTCTCCAGTGTCTCCCACAGTGTGAGTGCCAAGCAGAGCTGGTCCTGTAGCTTCTCAGTCCCCCAGCTGTCAGCAGAGTTTGGTGGCAGTAACCTTGTCCCCTCAGGAAACCTTGCTAGAAAGGAAGACATGGAGGGCTGATGGATGATGCTTGAGGAACTGGGCAGAGGAAGCCACGTCTGCCTAAGAAACAGCTGGGGCTCTCAGGGCAGGGATTGTGCCAGGTCTGCTGCCCACACCAGGAGCCCTGGGGTCTCGGGGGCAAGGTGATGGAAAGGGTCAGCCAGCTAAAGTGAGAGGATTTGGTCAAGCTCCATCCCTGGAGGACCCTGCCACAGCCCCTGCGTGGGCCTGCGCCCCGTCTGTGCTCTCTGCTGTCAGCAGAAGCAGCACAATTTAAAAGCAGCTTTGGCTTCACCTCCTCTGAAAGACGGGCCTGGGTCCAAAACCTACTGACGTCAAGAGCAGCCTGGCCCCGGCAAAGCCTGCTCGAGATGGTTTTGGTCTGATGAGAGCTCATCAGTTATAGCAGAGCTCCAGAAACGCCAAACAAAGGGTGGCTCAGCCTGAAGTGTTTGTATGGCCACGTTGCTATAGTGCCCGGGAACCTCGGGTTTTAAACACAGCCATCGTCACAGCAGCCTTGAGGGCGAGGGACGCTTGTCTGGGTCCCCGGCAAGGAAATGGAGGCACAGAGCCATAAATCACTTGCCTGTGGCTGAAGGAAAGGAGAGCTCATGGGCTGTGAGCCTTCTGGGGCACAGGCCAGTCCCTCCCAGCCTCCCCTGTGCTTGCAAGGGTTGACAAAAGGCCAACCTCCCAGTCTGTGGTGTTGCTGGAGGCCTCTTTGGTGCCTGTCTGGTCCTTGCACAGATGTGGAGATGCTCGCAGTTAGGCAGTACCATGGGATGGAGCAAAAAGGCAGGAGCCATCACTGTGCTGGGGGACAGGAGCATGGGAGGGGGAACAGCAGTCTGTAAATAAGCTATGGCAGCAGCTGACCAAGTCTGTAGGCTTTTTTTTGGAGAAGACCCAAGCATGTTGCTTTGAACATCAGGCATGCAGCACACACCAAAGGGAGGCTGCCTGACCCGGCCAGGGTGGATGGCTGGAGGACACAGGGCAGAGAGCCACGGGCTGTAACAGGAGCTACTGCAATGATCAGGCTGTCTTATTTTGCAGAGATTGGGCTCGCAATGCTAATGCTCTTGGTACCTTTCCAGCAGGGATATGCAGGAGCGTCCGGTGGGTGTGACTCAGCACAGGCAGAGCTGCAGCAGCGTCCCCAGCCGCGTCCCCAGCCCTGCACCACTGCCCTCATCCCGCCTGCCACTGTGCCTGGCATGCTCCGCCCAAGGCAGGCACTGGGGGCTGGCAGCAGCCTTGGCCCAGCAGCCTTGGCTGGAAAAGGTGGGGCCATGGCAGGGAAAAGCTCAACGCATCAAAGAGTGGTGTCAGCCCCATGGCAACTGGGTTTCTGTGAGTGATTAAATTCCCTAAGTGCTTTTGCTGTAGACTGTATAGGCATACACCCGGGGTCAGAAGTGACCCCAGCTCTTAACAGTGGCTCTGAAAATAAGAGAAAGGTGAGAGGAGAGCGGTGGGGGTGTCCATGCAGGAGTGACAGGGACACAGCTCCCAAGGACACACACACAGATGGAGACAAAAGCTTGCATGATGTTGTACAGGCTTCATATGAGCAGTCTGCGATGGCAGAGCAGCCATAAATCCTGCCTCAAAATGAGGTGCAGGGGGTGGCTGTGCTGTGCCCATGGAAGGACAGCGCTCTCCTTTGCCTGCAGCTCATGGAAGAGCAAAGAGCCCTGCAGCCAGGGCAGCCCTGGAGGCCCTGGGGCCCAAGACGGGGTTTTTCTTATTTGGGTTTCTGTCTTGTACGTATCTTCTCTGTATGACAAAAGTCCTGGGAGGGAAAAAGCCATTAAAGATGTTTCCCATTTGCTGGTTTAGCTGATGGACCTGATAGTCGGTAAGTTTTGCTGAAGCAGATGGAAGATGAGCCTATGGAAAATGTACCATAGAAGGAGGCAGGATGCTGAGGCTTCAACAAAGGCTTTTTATCCAAAATGTCAGCTGGTCATTGAAATTAAGTGATATTAATAACAAAACAAACAGAAACACTGGACAGCAAGCAGCCCGCTCCAGTCACGTCACAGCAGCTCAGCTCACATCATTACCATTTCTGTAACCACACCATAGGCAAGTCTTTTTGCCTCCCTAGGGTCTTGAGATAAAACAAAGATCCACATTTCTTATGCCAAAAAGTAGCTTTATAAAAATACCTACTTCCAGGTTGTTTTATTCAGCACGGGGAAGCAAACACTGGGCATGGGCCCAAATTGTACTTTCCTTTGTGGGTCACCTTTAAGAATTGAACAAATGGAGGATCTCAGCATTAAAATAGAATATGACTGGAAACTTCATCAGGGATTGAACTCCCTTTGGCATGCCTCTGACCCTCCCTGCCGGCTCTGCTCCCTGCGACCTGGAGCTTCACGAAGCAACATTGTCCAGGAATCCACACTGGCCACTGGGACTGGGGTCCAGGCATCCGCCCACCGTGCCGGATGCACTGTGCTGCTGAGATACACCCTGACCTTTACAGTGATGGGCCTTTAAAGGTTAGGAAATCCTGGCCTGGCTGAGGGAAAATCCTTGTGCACAAATAAGCCTTGCAAAGCCCCAACTTTGTTGCAAGGTTCCTTCACCAACCAGTGCCCCTGTGGTGGGCACTGTCATCGGGGCAAAGCAAGCATGGGGAGAGGGCTTTGGGGAAGGGGTGTGTGCCAAGAGAGCAGCCTTCCCACACCACCTACCCCTTTTTCTGTCAGTGGGGGGGTAAAGTCTGCTGGTGACTTCTGGGGCTGCAGTGTACCTGCTGGGCATCTGTGCCTGCCAGTGGCTCAGAGAGCGAGGAGCAGACAGCTCCCTCCTGTGCTTCCCTCTCCCTGGTAACAGGAACTCTGCTGAAACAGGTCATGATAGTGTCTCTCCAGGCACTGGGGGTGAGCTCAAGCTGAGCAGCTGCTTGGAGGTGAAGGGAAACCCAAACCACCCCCGTGGGGCAGGAGGGGCTACCTGGGCATCTTCTGGCTGGTGCCAGTAGTTGTGGTCCCTCCCTGGTGCCATGTGTTTATCCCTTCATGTCAAGAACATGGCTTTTTCCCTGCAATATTTCAAGCCACACCGTTACAAACCAGGATGGAAGGGCTGTTTCTTGCAGCTTCAGGAATTGGGAAGAAAGGTCTTTTCCCTCCCAGATGACAGTGGTGGGATATGGTCCATGGGCAATGGCTCTTTAGGAACCTGTGGGAAGGGGCTTGGTGGCCTGCACCGCCATCTCACCTTTTTCTACCTTCTTCATCTGTGCTGCAGTAGCAACCAGAGTCCTCAGCTTAAATCCCAGCAGGTAGGACTATACCATCCTGAAGTTGGAGAAAGAAGGGCAATGAGAGGGGTGAGACCTGCCTGGAGCCCCAGCTCAGTAGACAGCTGGCCCTTCCACCACCCCCCACTGCCAGGTACCCCCATGTTCCCTTGCAGGCTGTGCAGGGATGCCTTTCCTTGAGTTCCTCACTGCCTTCTGCCTGTAACCCCAACACCAGCCTCTTCTCCTCTGTGGCCTCCCCTCCTCCTGCCACCCTCTCTGACTCTCATCCTAGGGCTGGACAAACCACACACCTCGTGCCCTCACTTGCAGCTGCAGCTTCAGCATACTTACATCCAGAGAGCACGGTAAATAAATCCTGGACGTATCCAGATTTATAACTTAATGGCCTGGCTGTAAAAAGTTATTTCCCTTTTCAGCCCTTTTGCAATAGGCTTGCCCCTCCTTTCCTCGTTTATTTGTTACTATGAATATTTGATGGCTGACTGTAACAAGAAGTTTAAATATCTAAATTCATTCTCTAGTACAGGCACACTGCTGCCCTGCTGTTGCCAGGGAGTTGTGTGGCAGCCTGGGACCTGGGAGGTCTGGGGGAGCTGTGCAGGCATATGAGGGGGTCAAGGAGAGCTCGACATGCCAGCATGGGCTGTGGGGTGCGACCTTGCAAGGGCTCAGGCAGTGACAGGGCTTTGGGAAGGCTTGGTGAGGACAGGAGGTGGCACTGCTCCCACAGTCATCCCTGTTGCTGCCTTCACCCCTTGGTGACTCTCCCTTTCCTTCCTCAGCTCCCCTGAACTCACTGTGTGTCCCAATCCCTGTGGGCAGCACACTTCTCACCTATCACCCTGCGGGGGCACAAGGAGCTTCATCCCTGTACAACAGGTCAGCCGACAGAAAGAAAATGCATCCTTGATATCCGTCTGTGGGAGGAAGAGAAGAGTTGCTTATTTCTCACGTAGGCAGGCTGCCAGCTCTGCAGAGAGATGGTCAGGGCTATGGCCTTGGTTGGGGCTGGCTGGCTCTGAAACCCACCGTGAGCCACGAGAACAAAAGACCCGCAGTCCCTGTTCCTCGCTGGCTTGGCAGCTTGTGTGCCCAGGTGTGCACAGATGTTTTCTCCTGGCAGGTCCAGCCTGCTCAGGCATGGCCTGTATAACACATCTCTCAGCAGTTCCACCGTGTTTTCTCCCCCTCCTGGCCAGACACATGGTGAGCCCAGACAGCCCCTACAGAGCAGCACAAGCCCATCCTGAATTCAGCCATACGCTGCACATCGAGGCAGGTTTCAATGAGACCTACGAGCATCCAGCTGACTCCATCCAGATTCATTGTCAGCACCTAGGAAAAAGATACCACAATCAAATTAGTGGGAATTCAGCTTGGTTTTTTTCTCCCGCTCTTGGGTCCCTGCCATGGGTGTGGAACGAAGCCACCCAGCCTGTCCTGCCCAAACAAACCTGCCCTCACACTTGCACCAGTCCACAAAGACTTAGCACAGGCGTGAGGAGTGTGGCGGCGTGGGCAACCATCCCTCACACCTTTACTGGGAAAACAGAGCTGGTGGCCTAAACAATGGGAGGAAAACACCCTCTGGAATGGCACCTCCTGCACACCTCATACCACCCTGTGTTGCTATAATTTGTCAGGGGTCAGGAGGACCTGCAGTAGCCCAGCCTGTCCCTCTACAAGGGGACTTGCAGCTCATGTCGCTGCTCCTGCCCTGAGCATGGCATGGAGGCTTCCAGGACATAAATAATTCAAGAGCAGTGAAGAGGATTTCTTCCCCCCTTCCTCCCTTCCCTGGCTTATAACAAATGTTAATTTAATCAATCGGCGGTAAATCTGGCTGGTTGCTGACTCACGACAGATGGTGCCCCTGCGGGCTGTAGCAGCAGCTTCCCTCCCTCCTTTGGAGATGAACAATGCGGGAGCCGTTTCCTTGCTTTTCACCTTTTCCCTCTTTTCCTTCAGCTGGTACCAAACGGACACGACTGCAAAATATGTCGGAGGCTGCAGGCAGAGGTGCTGAGCTGGCAACAGGAAGCCCTGGCTGCTGGAGATTGGCTTGTGCACGGCCCTGGCTGGCTGTAATTTGGGGCTAGTGAGGCCACAAGGTGCACAGGGCTCAAAGGTGCAGCACTAGCACTGCCGCCGGTATTTGCCAGCACCAAGGGGCTGTTGCAGTATCCAGAAGCCCAGCAGAAGATGTTATCGAGGTGCAGAGCGGTTCACTGTGCTGGTGACCTTGTGCTTCTGAGATAGTGGGAGCAGGACCCCACCCCACTCTTCATCCCCCACAACTCCAGGTGGGAAGTGAGAGCAGGGCAAGGCTTCCAAGTGCACCAAGGCTTTTGGGAGTGTGGGACAGGCAGTGTTTCAGCAAGGAGATTGATTTTAACAGAGAAATTAATTACTTTCTGGTCATCACGTGTGCTGGTGGTGCTGGTGCCTGCTCACCTGAATACAGGTCAGACGCCATTGTCTGGTTGAGGAGGTCGTTTAGAAATGGGAGAGAAACAAATCTCCCCATGATGGGTCTGGCATCAGCACGCAGCTACCTGAGGGTGTTATCCTCTTGGGCTGACAGAAAAAGAGGAAAGCAGCTAGACAAAACTGTCTGGAAACAAATATAAAAGTACCAATTACTGCTAAAACAAGCTCACATTTTTGCACTTTTATCAATCTCTGGTAATGTTTTGACCTGTGTAACAGCAGGACAAGGAGGATGTGACGAGACCAAATTGAAAATTGTATGTTGAAATGTTCTCCTAAATGAAAATTGGCTTACAAGGAAATGGATTTTTTTTCTTCTTCAACATGTCCATTTTTGCTTACAAAAAATCAATGACAGCTTAAAAAAATTAAAACATTTCTTTGAAAGTTTAATGGGGGGGAAAAAAAAAAGCCTTTCCATGATGAATGTACCGTTTTCATCAGATAAAACCTATTAAGATGAGCTAGAAAGCTTTTACTTAGTGGGTTAAAGAAAAAAATTACTCCAGTGGCCTTTTTTTTTTGCTGAGATCAAGAGCAGTATGTTTAATATCTGTTACAGCCTCCGTCAGGACACTACCTGCTGCCTTGGCAGGGGATGCAGTCAATTATCTAATAGGTCCTTCCCGCGGCAGGGCGTCAGGTTGCCTTAGTGCTGCCAAGGGGGACAAAAACAAGGGTTCTGGTGTAGCCTCCCCATGTGTGATGAAAAGGGGGGGCTGTGTCGGGGGTCCTGCAGGGTGCTGCTCCCCCCAGCACTGTTGCTTCCCGCAAGGAGGACCAAGACCTAGTTTTGAAACATGGACCAGGAACCAGCTGCAGGCGGGAGCACCTGACATTGGGGTTTCCTGAAAAATAAGCGGTGAATGCCCAGCTCCCAGCGAGGGGTTTGGCTTTGACTGGTTTTAGAGTCCTCATACAGCTTTTGGTTAGAGGAAAAGACCTTTATTCTTCATCTGTTGTTCTGTGTTTCCTCTCCTTGTCGTGCCAGACACCTGCTCACCATTTTCTGCAGACTTGTTCCTAACATGCATTTGCTGGTTCAGCCTAGGTTGGGTGTCTCCCACAGATGCACAGCAGAAACCTCCTCTCCTGGCCTTGATTTTCCCTCTGCATTGGTCCTCATCTCCCTGGGGAAGAGATGGTGTCTTTCACGTCTCGAATGCCATCCAGACCAGGACCAGCAGATAATTAATAATGGAAAACAACACCACAACCGTTCCTTGGATGTCACTTACCCTGAAATGGGAAGCAGAGGAGGGCTGTGAATCAGCAGCACTTGCTGTGGAGAGTGCTCTTTCAATACATTGATTTCATGTTGCACAGCTCCCTAAAGAGTGTGCAGGGTTTGCTCACAAAGCTTTGATTTGGCTAATCAGCAGGATTATCTGCTGCGGCGTGTCTTGGGGCTCTTGGAAATGAAAGGAATTATAAAAGTATATTAATATATTACAACATCTACTTGCCAGCAGCTCCTGCCCAGCACGGGCCCTGGCACCCGCCACAGGGGAAGCTGGCAGAGCTCCCAGCACCTCCAGCATCTCCCTCCTTTCCTGAAGAGTTGCTGTCCACACTGTGCCTTGGGGTGAGATCGCTGCCGCAATCCCATTTATTATCACACTCAGTGCTACCTGGAGTGTTTCTCTTCCCAGCTACAGGAGGAATGAATGTCCCTTCCTTGAAGAACCCTGTGTCAATGCCACCAAACAACAGGATAACCCAGGTAATTAGAAGGAGTATCCAGACTTCTGGTTCTGGGGTATTTTTTATGTGACTATTGAACTTCTGCATCACCCCCATAGGGCACAGCAGAATACCACCATCCCAGTTTGCATGACACGGACACCAATGGGTTTTCCCTGTCCCTGTCCAGCTGATAATCATTATCAGCCAGTGGTTTGTTTTAAGGAAGCTCCAATCTGGGCTCCAGTGCATGGTTTAATGCATTTTAAATTGCGTGGTGCTTGCAGCTGGTGTCCCTGTCCTCCAACAAGAAGGTTTCCAGGGCATGTCACCCGCTGAAGCAATGTGTCTTTTCTATCCCAGTGTGTGGCCCTGCTGTTGTGGAGTAACTAATCCCTTCCCCAAGGATTCAAATGGCTCTTGAGGCAAAACACACATGATGTGCTTTCTGTAAGATTTTTAAAACCTGCTTTTAAACCTGCTTGTGGAAACCTTGAATTTCTACTAGACCACGGTGCTCTGGAGGGGAGCTGCATGGCAATTAAAATGCTACCGTTGTTCTGTTTCAATTAGAGGTCCTCTTAATTGCCAAGTCTTCAAGGTTTTTAAACTAGCCTCTGGTGAAAGACTGCAGCAGTGTGTGGAGATAGATTGTGTTCACATGTCATCTCCCGCCAGCAGCCATCGGAACAGCTACTCCACTGCAACCACATCGGGCTATCACGGCTTGCTTCTTTATTTCTTTTGTCACTGTTGTTCATTACCAAAGAGCTCGGCTGCTGTTCAACAAAGCACTTAAGGCCTTGCTTCATTTGCAGTGAAGTCAATTCCCTTTTGCGGTTCTGCAGCATGTCTACATTAAGGGTTTGCGTGGAAGGAACACTGGGTCGCTGCTCTGTCACTCCTCCCAGTTTCGGCAAGCTGGAAGTTGTGCTTTATCTCCCAAAGCACTGCAGAGAGTGGGACTGCTTTTAAAAAAGTGTGCATATTCCATACATATTCTCCAAAATATACCTATTTATTTGAATTTGCTCCTATTCAGAATTAGGATGAGGGTTTCCATACAGATTCTTATGTTCATTTGACTGGTTAAGGAACACTATTATAGTCTCTTCCCAAAACTTTGTGTAACTGTTGTCCTTCCTTTTTCTGGCATTCCCTCTGCCCCTCAGTGTACCATTTCTAAAGGGGCACACATCTTCGGGGGATGCACTGTGGGATGAAAAGGAGCTGGACTGCTATGGCTGATTAGAGGAAAATTATTTTCACGTGCACAGAGGTTACTGCTTGCCTGGGAAGGGGATATGGAAAGGAATCAGTGCAGAGATCCTTAAAGCTTATGGCATGCAGAGAGAAACAGTGTGGGAGGAAGAGGAAGGAAGTTTGCAGAGATGAATTTGGGGAGGCTGATTTAAATAAATCCCACAGAAGGGTTTTCTCACAGGAAATATATTTATTGGATCAAGAAGGCAATAAACCAAGCAGATGATCCTTATCGAGGCTTCTGTGCTCGGGAGGAGCGGGGCCAAAGGCAGCCATGATGATAACACGGATGACCTCAGTGACGATTTGCTGTGAGTGACACGCTGAAGTTTTACACGCTTCTCAGAAGCCCTGTCATTCAGCCACTCTCCTTGCTGTAAAAAAGGTTAATTGATGCAAACCACATTTTTTCCACCAGCATGTGCCAAAGCAGCCAGTGTATTGTACACACACAAAACAACAACCAGGCTTTCGCATGGCTTGAATTAGATGGATGACAAGAGCTACCAGGGGGAGTCAATTAAGCTGCAACCTTGGAGTCAAACTTGCAGATTTTATAACAGTGCCTAGTAAATAATGGGTACTTGCACATCTCCTTTCACTAAGAGGCACTAGCATATGTCTTTGAATATGTTCTCCTGGTAATTGCACAGGGAGCATACACATTTGGTCCTGTTGTCTACCATGAATAATGCATAGCGAAGAGGGGGGAGCCGAAAGTGCCGAGCTGCTTGGTTTTAGATGGACTTTTTTATCATTGTTATTTAGATGTCACAGCCGTTCTCCTAAAGAATTGTTCACCTCCTTTGTCACCGCAAAAGTGGGCTTATTTAGGGGAGAAACAAAAAAATGAACCATGGACTAAAGCTAATCTGAGATTATCCATGCAAATTGGCAGCTGAGATTCAGATGTGAAAATCTACCCCTGATAAAAATGACTAAGAGGATTTCTGCTGAATTTTGTTTTTCTCCTGACTCACTAATCCATGCTGGGGGAAAATCCTCCTGTCCGGTCTTGTTTAGGTTAAATTACATTAGAAATGTTGAGCTGAGGACGGCAGGTATCGGGATCCATTTTAAGCGCGTGCTGCACTGCTGTTGCGCTGCTCACAAAGCACAGGCTTTGCTTCTCCCCTCAGTATTCCCCACATTTGCCTTAAATCAAAAAGGTTAGTCAGCACAGCCGGCTCCTTTGCTTTCAGCCTGCTGGCTTTTTTTTTCCTTAAAACTCCCACTCAAAAGGCAGAGTCAATTCAAAACCCAGGAAGCCTAAAGGCTAAGCAAGCTGCCCGGGGAAAATAGAAAGAGTATGTGTTTGCAGGCTGAGGTTTGAATATCTTGTAGGAGCCAGAGCTCCAGCTGTGTCTGGATTGTACCTTCGCAGTATTAGCACGCAACGGGAGCATCTTTTGGAGACGTCGCCATGCTGGCTCTGCCCGGCGCCAGCAGCCACGGCAGTGAGGAAGCAGTGATGCTCCCAGCCATGCAGGCAGTTTGGGTTGCCTTTTCCAAGGAAAATTTGTTTAAAATCCCGCTTGCCAGTTAGGTATTTACTGTACAACAGTTTTCATTGTTCACAATGCAATACAAGAGTTACCTCCCGCAGCGCTGGCTGAACCTGTGCGAATGCATTTCCAGCAGCTGAGGTGGAGGCTGCACATGCCGACGCTCCTGCGTGCAGTATGTGATTGCTTGTCCCTTGTAACCACCTTTAACTGCTTTGCTACAGCACATGCCATACAAATTGCTTGCCTCAGTTCAGTTAAGCTAAAGCAGACTGTTATTTATTAATATCAAGAGCTGTATTTTTTTCCTGCGACAAACATGCTTGAGGCCCTTTGGGCATCCTGAGGAGTGTGCGCTGAAGTGCAGCTCCCAGTGGGGTTTCACTCAGGGCTTAGGATAAATACACACCAGCAGCTACAACTCCTGAAATGTTGCTTAAGCCAGCTCAGCACACAGGGGTGCTGGACCTTCCCTTGGAACACGATTGAGGATGCCATGCAGTCCTCGGTGTGGGCAGAACTGTCACATAAATGGTCCTTATCACAGGACCTGGTGGCAGACCGTGGAGGGAGGGGAAGATGCTCTCACCAAACACTACGTGATCACTCAAGTAGGGTGGCCATGTGGTGCCATGGGTCCAGGACAGCTGCCCTGGTGTGGGGCTGGGAGCAAGGGCCAGGGCAGCCTCCCTAGACCACCACTAAACCTCCTTGGATATCCATCCCAGCCTTGTGGAATGGGGGCTAGAGAGGAAGGAAACAGAAATTTGTGTATGGTTTGTTGTATTTTTCAAGGGATTTTGGGTCCGCTTGCTTTTAATTTCATTAAAATCCCAGATATTTGGACATGTTCCATGGCTGACTGAAAAATGAGGGGGCTGGAAAGGATTATGTGAAAAAGTTGTCAACATATTCCTCTTCCCACACTCTACGCTTCCCCAAAGTGCCCCAAAAACTCCAAAAATGTCAATCAATAATAATTAGCCCATCAGACACAAGTGAGAAAATTCAGGCCCGTGAGCCGGCACGTCCCCCTCCCCGCGAGTGCCGCCGCGAAGCCGCGGGTACCGTGCCAGCCTCGCAGCCTCGCCGGGGGCGTGGGAGGATTTGGCCGCGGCAGCAGCCTCGGTGCCAGCTCTGGGCACCAGCAGCTCTGGCAATGACAGCCATTTCTTCAGATTCCCGCGGCCCGCAGGGATGCAGAGGCTGCGGGCACACAGACGCGCCCCCAGGGACCCCGGCTCCCGGGGGGGACCCGCAGGAGTGGCCTTGTGGCCGGGAGGCTGGAGGAGGGGGACAACACCCCACCCTGCAGCTCGTTCCCCTGCGGGCCACGGGAATCCAGGGGATGTGGCCTGGCAGCCGATGTTAGCATCCAGGCAAAGCTACGGTCAGGAACTGTCTCGCTTGGATAACCTCGAAATGTCAGTGCGTCTCACCTGCTCCTGTAAGCACAGCTGTTGATGCAGCAGCATTTTTTAATCCCACACGTGAGCTAGATTTCAGGAAAAGCTTAGAAAGAGCTGCCGAGGCTTGTGCCAAAGACATTTGGGAAGGAAAGAGCTTTCTATCCCCCCACACCCCCCTGCTCGGCTGACGAGCGCAGACCCTACCACTTGCTATTAATCACACGTTGGTAGCACCTGGCTCCAGTACAGGGGTTTTTTTTCCTAAAGAAATTCCTCTGAACTAATGAATGCCATTTAGCTAGAGTGTGTCAGAGGCCTGAATGCACCCAGGAAAGCGTCCCTGGGCAGAAGGGCTTTCTTTCACGGGTTCAAAGTCTGCTTGATGTGCTTTAACCCTTAGATGCCTGGAAAAGGTCTCTGTTTTCTGTAGGAAAACCGTGATTTTATTGTCATCACTAGATTTATGAACACATAAAAAAGGACCCATGTTACAAGTTCAGCTCTTAGAATGGTCACCTTACCTGGCAGTAAACAGGTAAAATGCCTTTAGTCTTCGTCTGTCATGGTGGGATTTCACTTAGCACTCTCATAGTGACTGTGTTCAGGTCTGGTGGGGGCATTACTCAGCTGCAAGGGAACCCAGAGCTTCCAGGTTTTCATAGATCTAAGCAGCTAAAACCACCCTGTTTCCCAAACAAAAGCTGGCATGCACACACATGAGCACATCCCTGCACGCAGTCACACTGCAAATGATGCAACCATTGCTGGAAATGCATCAGGGCCCCGGGGGAGCCGCCGGTGACTGGTGCTCCTGGAGTCTGTCAGCTCCTGCTCTCCACAGCAGCAAGAAACTGTGGTCAGATCACCATGTGTGGGGGACGTCACAAAATCAGGACAAGCAGTGTAGCTAGTGGAAAAACTGATATATTTCACTTTAAGGACTCAGAGAAGGTTTTTATGAGATTTTAATTATCCCGTGTTTTAATTATTGATTGATCGGTCCCCCAGTGAAGCGAGATTGCCAAAATGGAGGTTTCAGGACAGAGTAAAGCCCATCTGTGTCTCTCTGGGTGTTAGTTGCTCGAGGCACATTCAGTAGGGCTGTTCTCTGTGCACTAAAATCCAGGCTGTATGGAAAGGAGCCTGGTTCTTTACTAAATACACTGCAGCAAATACACTGCAGGCATCAGTCCATCAGGAGTGATGCCTTTAGCCTTCAGCTGATTTTCCATCTTCTATGAACACCGGTCATCACAGAGGCTGCTGCCTCTGACCCACGGCTGGCAGTGCCCTCCCCTTCGGAGAGCTCGCACTGAGCCTCAGCGCTGGTGCACAGACTTCCCCACGTCTCTCCCTTCCTTCTGCAGCCTCCCGCTGCTCTCCTCGCATCTCCTCCCTCCTGCCCGTGGCCCCTTTTCTGCCCCTCTTTGCCTCCCCGTGCCCCGGCCGTGCCCCTGGGCCGGCACTGCCGCAGCCACGCACGGCCTCTGCGTCTGCGGGGATCATCCCAGCTTGTCCGCACGGATGCGCTGAGGGAGAGGCAAAAAGCCCTGCAGAAGCGCCAGTGGTACCTGCCCCGACAGGGCACCGAGGCCACCTCTGCCCTGCCCCGGGGCACGGCCAGGGCCGTGCCGGGGGCTGCTGGAGGGACTGGGCACCACGTGCAGCTACAAGCCTGCACTCAGGATGCTGCACAGAGCAGAGAGGAGCGGCGCACACCTGTGCCTGCCATACGGTGCTCAGGACAGACAGACGGACAGCTGGATGCTCAGGTGCAGCATCCCAAAACCTCTTTGTCCTGCAGCAGTAGAAACAGTGTGAGGGTTTGTGCTCTGGCGAGGGAAAGATTGTCCTATAACAGCCCGTTTTGGCCATCATGTGGAAAGGTGGGAGGCACTGGTTTATTTATTCCCAACCCCCGAAATACCCCCAGCCTTCCCTCCTTTGGGGGCAGTGCTGCACCGCCAGCTTGCAGCCGGTACCCTGAGGGTGCCGGGCCACCCCCTGCCCTGCAGCTCTTCCCTGCAAACAGAGAGGCACGCGCTTCATTTTAGCGGCGCGAGGAGTCCCACAGGGGCTAATTATAACTCCTAGGATTTTATCAACAATTAGCTCAGCACTGATGGTCACATATCTGCACAGCACCAGCTGTTATTATCGGCCGGGCTGGTAATAATGCTGGCTCCTAATTTTCCCAAGTATTCCCCATCTTAAAGCCTTGCTTTTGGTTACTCACAATGTTGCCGAACTTTTAACCATTTAGACAGACATTCTCCATCTCAAGAATCTGCCTACAAGGAGCTTTTATTTATGTCTAGAAAGATTTCATTCAGGCTAAGACAAAGAAATGGCTTTGCTCATGGAAAGTGCTCTCTGGTTTTAGGTAGCTCTGGGCTTTCCCTACTTTGACTTTGGCAACTGGATACTTTGCAAATGTGAATTTTAGAGTACACAGGCCATGCAACTCACTGCTGAGCAATCTCAGGAGCCAGAGGAACTTTGTGACAGGGCAGGAGGTGGTCACAGCATCGTGGCTTCTGGCTTGCTGCTTCTCTCTGAAGCCACCAGCACAGTAGGTTTGCTGCCATTAATCTCTAATGTCTAGCTGCTTTTTTTCCAGCCCCGTCTCTACTGAGAGAAACCCAGCCCTGCAGTTCAATGTTCATCTCTCAGGGGTCTAACGCAGGAGGAAATGCTGGCAAGGAAGCAGTGAGGCACGTGGGCACCACAGGAGATGTGCTGCACAGCCCAGCGCTGCTGGGGACGGGTGGCTCCGGCTGAGGGGTCTGCAGTGATCCCTGAGTGATGGGACTGGACAGACCATGAGGATGAGGGGAGCTTGGGCAGGGATGGCAGATTGAGTATCTCTAGGGAAACTGCTTCCCCTGAAAGATGTCAGGAATATTTGGACCGAGCAGAGAAGGGCAGGGCATTTCTTGGCACCACATCACTGCAAGCACCTCCAGGGAGCAAAGGGGTGAAGATGCACAGAAAATTGGGAAAGAAAGGGGAAGAACGGATGGGGAGAGATAGCAAGGAATGAAAGGACAGGGTGGAGACATAGGGCTGGCAGGATGATTAGCACCAGATGGCAGGTATCAATTATTTACCATTTATGTACAATAAAAAAATACAATTTAACGATGGGAAGAGCATGAAACAAGCTCAATAGCAATTCAAAAGCATATGGAAATAAAATGCAGCAAATTAAGGAGTTGTAATAAATGTGCATCGCTGGTTGTAATGCCCCTGAAAGAATTATAAATGTGAAGCCTTTGTGAATTACACTTAAAAATAAATGTAACATAAAAAAGAAATTAGGTACACAAATAACTTTACATTCAGGCATTTATAAAATAAAATCTGTTTGCAGCAGCTAATTAGGAAAAGGGCTCTAATGAGTCTCACTCTTCTTTACCTTAGAGACAAGGCTGAAATGTTAAAAGTGGATATGGGTATGGTGGGTGCCATTAAAAACTCAACTTCCCTAACTTTCCAGTCATTTCAGAGATGAGATATCTCTTTTCCAAAGACGAGAGCTGAAATTGTGGTGCCGTTAAACCTCTGCTGTGTCTGGAGAGGCCATCTGTACCTCCCTGCGGATGCCCCGATGCTGGCACCACCTTCCTTTAGTATTGCCACTCTTACTCAATTGCTGGATCAATACATTAACGTTGACTAGTCGGAAAAGACATGACTACCCTTGAGCTTGAAATGTGCAACTCCCAGTGAAGATCCTGTGTTGCCGTAAGTGGTATTTTTTTTGGTTTACCACAGGATGGGTACTGCTGGAGTTGGCAGAATAATCTTGGCAGAGTGAGCAGGGCCAGTGCCACCCAAGCCATGTTCTTTGTGTAAAACAGTATGTCAGAAACAAAACAAGGTCAAAGGATTACTCCTTTCTAGTGGATTAGAAATTTTCCATGAAAATATCATTAAACTGATCACTTCCCACAGAGCATTTGCTTTTCACTAGCCAGTGCTTTCCAATAGCTGTACAATGAAGACAAATCAGCAGTGTTCTTTGCTTTGCTCTCCTCCCCTCCTCCAAATTATTGGCAACTACTTTGAAGTTCTCCACAAATGATGTTTCACTGGGCAGAAGCCTGGGGAAGGTTTGTTCAGCACTTAAATTGCATTTTCCCCCTTTCTTTTCTAAAGAGCATTGGTAGCAAAGGAAGCAACTGCCAAAAGTGGCCGGCCTCATGGCCTGAAGCTTTTGGTGTGGAAAAGCATTTGGAGAGAGGGGACGTCCCACGGAGGCCGTGGGCAGCGATGTTGCTGGGCAGGATGATGGGCAGAGTGGCTGCTCCCAGGCTGGAGAAGCCTTGTCGGGTGAGGTGGCAGTGGCTGGGCTGCAGGACAACGGCATGGGCCACAACCCATCCATGCGGATGGAACAGAGACAGCACTTGCCCTAAAGTTCTTGCATTCGCCTCGCACACCAGCATCACTTCCATATTTTTACAAGATTTCATCTATGCAGCCTGGTTGCCATGGGAACCCTGATGTAGAAATCTGGACTTTGGGTTAGTCAGAAGGATCCTTCCCACGGCTGGGCAGGAGCCGGGCTTCCCCCCCATGCAGTGCCAGCACTGTTCCGTGCAAAGAGGTTCGCTCTGCCCCGCTAGAGAGTATTTTAGTATCAGCCTCTAATACACTGCCACCTAAGCTTTGGGAAATCCTCTCCCTAACACTCAGGAAATTCCTGCTGGGAGTCCTGGGCTGCCCCAGAGTACTCATTGTGGAGAAAGCTAATTTCAACAAGCAGTCTAGGAAATGTCTGTGGCACCTGGTCGGACACCACAGGACGGCTCTGGTTCCCACTGCACACACTGCCAAGCAAGAGGACAGAGACCACGAGCAGCCTGCTGGGAGAAAAGGGCTCTGAATTCTCATGATGGGCTGAAGACAATAATTCCCTTGCTTATTTCAACACCTCTCTAAGCAGCAGGGACTTGGGCTGAGAACATAGACTAAAGCACACAGGTTATCAGCAGAGCTCAGCCTTTCCAATTTGGCCAATATATACCAGTGTGTATGAAAGGACAAGCCCACTTAGGAATTTCATAATCTTTTCACAGATCGCCTTTTTGTCTTTATTTTCTGATTTGTGGCGTAAAGTGCTCAGCGTGCTGCGCAGCACGAGCAGCTGCACCTCCTGCACAATGGCAATGAGATGCTTCCCTCAACCTGAGCCCCCTCCAGCAGACTCCTACTCCCACATGACTCCCATAATTCATCCTCCAGCCGAGCTACTGGGAACCCCAGTTTGACCAAAGAACAGACTTCTCATCCCATACAGTTGTCCCAGTTACCCCCCAAAAGGTCCACCAGCCCCAGGAGGAGCTCGAGAGTGGGAGATGCTGGTGGAAACCCAGCATTGACCATGGTCACAGTGCCTGGGCATGGGGTCTCACAGAGCAGAAATCAGCGGTACACAGTGCTTTACTGCTCGTAATGACCGGGACGTGTTAGCCAGCTCATCCTTATGGCCTCATCCAAAGCTTTCCATCTGGCACAGAGGATTTTACATTACTAGCCTTCAAGTGGGAGCAAATTGGTGGCTCTTGGTCTGCTTTCCTGGCCGCTTTCCCCTTGTGTCACCCAGGAAAGACAAGGTGTGACTGGTCACCCTCGCACCCAACCCGACAGTGGTGAGGAGGAGGAGAGGGGTCCCTCTGCACAGCCAGCACTGCTCTTCCTTCCCTTCTATTTTTAGATGTCTCCTCCCACTCTTGCTTAAATATATTACCTAGATCCCTAATATTTGCCAGCTGAGGGTAGTAACACTGGCTCTCAAGGTGCCTGCGGCATTTACACAAAATTAGGCAATGAAAGAAAACCGTCTCAGCAATTACGTGAGAGATGATGGTGAGCCAAAAAGAAAAATGTATGCAAAAGGTGTGCTCTCCTGCCAACAAATTAGGGTTAAATTACAGAGTCCAACAGCCTTCAAATAACTTAAACGTTGTATTACAAATTTAGTTTCAATTAACGAATTAAATAGGAAAACAAGCTTATTGCCTAGCAGCTACCATAGGAGGTAAACAGCAATGACCTTCTCTCCTGTCACCAAATGACACAGTTAATAAAAAACCCAAGTTAAGAAAATTTCCTCCGTGCTTTCACTCTGCAGCCCTCTGCTCTGAACCGGCCCAGGTGCTGGGGCCGGCCAGCGGTGGGGGATGCTGCACAAACCTCTCCCGGCTCTTCTGCAGCCCTAGGCCTGAGCCGTGGCACGAGCTCATGGTGATTCTGCAAGCGCCGTGCCTCCCGACCAGGGCCGAGATCCAGCCGTGCTCAGCTCTGCTATGGCCACGTTGTCCTGGGTTGCAGTGTATTCTATTACCATCTCCATGAGCTGTTGAAACCAGGTGGGGCTGTGTCCCTTGCCTCCTCTCTCTGGACTATCTTCCGTTAATGGGCCAGCTGTTAAAACCTGGTGGGGCAGGGTTCCTTATCTCTCCCATGACCCATCTTCCCTCTAGGGGGGATATCTCCTGTTAATGGGCCATCTAGTCTCACCACATGACTGACAAAATTACATCCTCCCATTGTGAGATGCTCTGCCCAGAGGGAGGGACCAAGCATCCCATCCTGGATATAAGCTAAGATTGCGAACACCAGAGCCAGCCCTTACCTACTGGATTCCCAGAGGACAAGAGCTACCACTGGACCTTCAGGTGAAGACCAGACCTTTTCTACAGGATCACTGCTTCAACAGAACCATCTTCAGCAGAACTCTGGAGGACTGCAGCCACCATTTTATCAGACTGCTACCAACACCCTGACTGACAGGGTGTCAGGTTCTATCCTGACTCTGCCAGTGGTTTCTTTTTTGTATTATTGCATTTATTTTAGTTTTTCCTATTAAATTGTACTTCTGACTTGGAGTTTCTCACTGGTTTTGCTTTCAAACCAGTACACACGTGCAAGCACCGTGGCTGCAGGGAACGGGGCCAGGGCCCAGAGCATCCCCTGGCTTGGATGCTGTGACCAGTGGGAGCAGATCCACCCCGCCACGTCCCCTACGACACTGTTTCAGCAAACAACTCGCTGCCGACTGCCCTTTTTCATTACTTTACAGCACAGTTTTTCCTCAAATTTTATGGCATTTCATTAGAGCCGCCAGAAGGTGATACTGCCCCCTTTCCAGAAGTGAAATAAATTCAAGTTTTATCGCTTCTGGAAATGCTGGAACAGCTGTCAGGACATTTGATGGATTTTCTCAATTACAGGACTTGTGGAGCATTTTATACTTACATCCGCACCCAAGTCTAATATACTGTACTAGATGTTTGTTCCCCCCGTTATCTCTTTGCATTTCCCTCCCTAATAATGGTCAACTTGTTATATTTCTCTTAATTCCCTTCTTTACTGTAACCTTTTTTTCTCCACAGTAATCATCTAGCGTTTTCCTTCTTTATTTCCCAATAACATTTAACTACTCTATGCAAGCAGGCAGTGACCCCAGAGCTGGCGAGTGCCCCCGTATCAGCTTAATCAAAAGAGCACTTCCCCCCAGTCCTGGCAGCTTTTGGGTTGGATGTCATGGGGACAGACTGAGCGAGGAGGACTGACTCCTCTGTGCTGCCCTGTGCCTTCTGGGCATAATTTCCTTGGAAATAAAGCCCCTCTCTACCTCCTCACCGATTTTGGATCTTCCCAGTGCAGGTGACACTCCACATGCAGGGACCTGTCACCATCTGCAGGTCCCTCTGTCTGGGCCAGGGAGCGCAGGAGGAGGCCCACAGCCATCTCTACCTCCTGAAGACATCCCTGACAGATGAATCCTCGTTTCCCAGTGCTCCCAAGGGAGCCCTTCTCATCTGGGCTGCTCCGGGGACTGTTTTCCAAGTGATCTACAAGAAATAATTTCTCAGGCTCTTCTCCACCCTGTCATGTACCTGACAGGCTGTATCAGCTCACACGCCACCATGAACGGATCCTGCACTGATGGAGGCATTATCTCCTTGTTGCATCTTTCAGTGAGGATGCCCCACCAAGGTCTAGGGACTGCTGGAGATCTGTATTTTTGCCAGGGTGAAATTATCTCAGTTCACCAATGAAATGCACAGGGATGCCAAAATACACCTTTTCCTTCTTTCTGTCTGTGATCCAAAGTGGAGCAACAGCTCAAGGTCTGCAGCTTCCCAAGGCAACAAGCAGCACAGGGGTTTGGACGGGAACGTCCCCTATGAGCATCCTCCCACCAAAATGAGGAGAGTGCTGGGAGCAACAGAGCTAAGCACTATTGAAAAAGGCCGCTACTGCTTTGCATCACTTAAAATAAGCACTTTAAATCCATGCCTTCCTCCGAGGCACAGGGAGAGGAAATCCTGTAGAAACGAGTGCTCCAGCACTGTGTGTACAGCTAGAAGTTGCAACAGTAAAAAAAAGCACACGTGTTTTGACTTTTGCCTCATTTAACCCAAAACTTCATCTCTTTGAGAAGATGGAGGCAGCCAGGGAGCAGGATGAGGTGTTCACTTGCTGTAGGAGCAGGAGTGAAATAGAGTTGAGATGAAGATGTAGCCTGTCCTAGAGGAGCACTTGTACCCTCTTGTTGCCAAGATCAGACACCACCTGGGTTTTCCACCTTCCCCCCACCCCCTGCCATCCCACCCGAGGGAACTGATAGAGAAATCTGAAGGAGTGGCTTTTTGCAGAACACCGCAGATCTGCAGCAAATTTCCACAAGCCAAGGTGTGATCCCAGATTTATTCAAATTAGAACAATTAAGGCAATTAAAGGCAAAGAAGTGCTTGGGGAAGGGGGGAATCTACTACCAAACAGACTTGCTATTACAGTCTATCAAATTGACACAAAAAGATTAAAAATCTGATTTACATTTTTAGAAAAAAGGAATAACAAAAAGACTAGCATTCCCTAAAATAGATAATACATCCTGCTGAGAAAATCACTCCACACATTAAAGAGAAGCAAAGGTGATTACATATAACAAAACTAATCTTCTCTATTGCTTTAATCACCTCAGACCATTTCACCTGCTTATTTGGAAACTGTTAACCCAAGGAAAAAATTATTGTGAGGACGTCCTCATTTCCAGTGCTGTGCTCGAATGGGCTTGTTTTCCTAGACATTCATCCCCGATGTCTTTAACAACAGCCATTGCTCCGCAAGATAAATGTTTGCTTAAGACTATTCTGTAGTTAATACATATATTCATGACTCAAGAGTAATGCAGCAAGGAAAGAGGGTACCAGGAAGCCGTGAATGACCCACCAGGGTCATGGTAGGAGTCTCTCTGTTCTACTACTGTCACATCTAGCAGTAAATTTTGCCCAAATTTTACAGGTGCATAGTGTGAGGGCCTGGTGGGTGGCCTGGGCACAGGGTGCACAGTGGTAGCCCTGAGTGTTTTCTTCCTAAAATCCTGATGCCAAGGTCAGGACAGAGCTTACTCAGAGCTGTTCACAGAGCTAGTGACATGAGTGTCTGTGGGATGAGCAAGATGAGGGATGATCATCTCTCCCCTCATGGGGTGCCTTCCACCCCTGCAGCTCCGGGAGCTCCTTGCATGCCAAAACCACCATTGCTGCAATCCGCAGCTGGTCAGCAGCTCATACCCACACCCTGTCACAGCACAAGAGAGGGAGAGCACTGCATGTGGTGAGCAGGAAGAGAGGTTTTAGACTGGCAGCGTGGATTTACCCTGCCAGTGCTGTCAGCTGGGGTCAGTTCAGAGGAGCGGCGCTTGCGTGCACCCGTGTGCACACGTGTAGGTGTGTGTGGCACACAGCAGTGCCCAGGTGAGAGCAGAGCCCCTGTGTGCCCATGGCTGGCCCCTTGCCCTGCACACCACACCAACACACAGCCTGCAAGCAGCTGTGGCACAGCTGGTGCTGACCCGGTAGCTGGGAGCCAGGGGCTCGCTGCTGCTCTCCACGGGGCAGGAAATTGCAGTGGCCGGCACGGGCACAGGGGAAGAGGTGATGTTAAAGCAAATGGATTTCGTACATTGATGCTCTGGCCTCTAGTTGGGGTGAGCTGCGAAGAGCCCCAGTTTTCAGGTGCACGTGGTGTATCGAGGCTGCGGCCTCTGCACTGGCAGCAAGAGCAGGAGTGCCTCTGCTGGCTGCGCAGACTTTAACATGCTGTGTGCACAAAAGTGAATGTGTTGGCCCTCTGCTATATGTGCATGATTATCTTGGATTTAATTGTATTTGATACTGGGATGCAACACCTCTTGCTAAATCAGACATAATACATTAAGCGATGGTTCTTTCTTCACCCGAGTAGCAGCTTGTGAGATTTTACAGACGGTTTATTGTTATATGTCACGGCTTTGATCCCACTGAAGCCCACGGAAACTCACCAACATGGCAGGTTTTGTGTCAGAGCTAAGTGAGCAAATAAACAGGCAGAGAGGAGGCTTCCAAGCAGCAGCAGCAGCAGCCTGGAGTGGCACCGGGTGCCGCTGCTGTCACTGGCAGCTCCATGTTGTGGCGGTAAATTCTTGCAGGTCTCCATAACTCACTCCAAACGCCTCACTCATTTTTCTTACAAATGCAGCTTCACCATGATCTCCAAATTCAGGGCTGGCATGAGTGATATGTGTTATCCTGGCATGTCAGCAAGGACAGGTAAAAAAATTCCCTCTCCCAGTTACTGCTTTATGAATCAGTTCAGGTAGGAAATGCGTGCACTGCCCTTTCAGACACTCGTTACCTCCAAAACCCAGGATATTCAGAAGAGGAGAAGACATGAAGCCTGTGTGCATGGAGGGAATGGGGGAACAGCAAGCATCCTCCTCCCAGCCATAAATCACAGAAATCAAATTAAATCATGTCAAATTGAGGGACAAAAAGCCAGTTATAGATCCATTTTGCAATGCCAGCTGACATGGCTTCCATTTGTGACTCGTTGAGTGACATTACTTATCCTGAGTGCTCCTCTGACAATATAAGCTCTTAATGTGAAGACATGTGTAAAATTACAGCAAAATGAATGAAACCCAGGAAATTATGTAAAGTTTACAGGGTTGCTATTTTTTTCTCTTTTTTTTTCCCTTCCTTTTTTTGAGGCCTCCTCTCAATTTCTGCTTTCTAAATGAGGATCTGGGCAATGCATCAGCTAACAGTGCCTGCCTGGAGCAATGGGCTCTTCTGCTTTTGATGCATCTGAGCAACTTGAAACTAATACCAGCATGCACTGTACAGTGAATAGACCTTCATGTTGATGAGGCAAATCCTGCAGCACTTAAAAGCAATCTATGCTGAAGTGTCCCATGTATCTTCGTCTTCAAAGTGCAACACACTTATGAAAATTGCAGATGTTGTGGTGCTATTTGTCTGGAAGGAGACATTACAGGTGACATATGAACCTGATTTCTCAAACAGATGAGGTCTGTGAGAGGATTAAGGAAACATCAATAAATTAAGATGTAGAATAAAGTTCCTGCTGTTTTCCTTGGCCTCTCTCTTGTTGGATTGAGAGTCAAGTGCTCACGACTGCAAACTTGGCAGAGCACCAGGCACCCTTCCTTTGCCTACTGCCATAATACAAGCAGATCTTATGCCGTGATTCCCCCTTGGTAGAGCAGGCAAAGCCCCAGTCCCCAGTACCCTTGGCAGTGCCCCCTCCCCAGCCACTGCCTCCAGCCCTCAGCCATCAGACCTGCGGGGATGCAAGGCATCCAGCATGCAAATGCAGATTTGTCTTGAATTTTTTTTCTTTTTCTGGCTGTGCACTGCAAACCCACATGGTGCCCGTTCCTGAAGTCCGTCAGAGGTAGCATGGAGATGTCAGTCTGTCCGGGAGCGCAGGCGTGCAGGCAGCTCATGGGTCTGGGGTTCCAGCCTGTGTCCCCACATCAAATGCAGGATCCCTACAGAAGGCAGTCACCTTAGTTCAAGACCCACACGGAGATTTCCGGGTTTCTTCAGTGTCCTTCGTGCATGAAACAGGGTTAATTGCAAGGGAAGAAAAGTTTCTTTCTCTGCAGTGAACCCAGGAAGAATGTCATTAAATCCATATCACAGCCCCATTTGCAGCAGCCCTGCGCTGTGCTTCCCAAGGAGACAGAATACGGGAAGAGAAACCAAATTCCTGCTGCCATCTTCAGCTCTGCCCTGATAATGCATTGCAGAAGGGCTGTGCAGAGGCAGCACACTGGGTAACCCACAGCCCCCAAAGCTCCCATAGGCAGACCCCTGTCCTGGCTGCTCACGGGAAGAGCACCTGGCGCTGTCAGCAGTGGGTGCTGGCTGCCGAGCCAGGGAGCTGAATTGGATGGACACCACCCCAAAATCAACACTTAAGAGATAAATCGTTTGAAATCCCAAGAAGTATGTCTCTCATAAAGCGTTCACAGTGACACAGCAAGGCATCAAAATAGTTTGGTTTTTCTTCAAAACAGAATTTTTTGCTGTTGCATTGGATATAAACAGAATTTTTTAGAAAGGGTGAAATAATTCCATGAGGATCTGTACCAGCTAAACAATCTAGGCTGATCCGAACTACATCTTTTTCCTGACTTGGTTAAAAAGTGTGTGACTCCACAGACTGCATGGAAAAAACCACACAGTAAGAAAGTACTGTTTTCTTTGTGAGCACAAATCCGGGTGGATAAGGTAAAAGATAGGAAGGCAGATAAAGGGAACAGATATGACCTGGTCTGACCAAGGTTACAGCAGATGCTATTACCAGCACCCACGTTTGGTTGAGGCAGTTGGCCAGTGCTATCCCCTTGGGACAGGACTGTCCACACAAAGAATTAGGAAGGAGCAAGGGGTGAAGGAGCTTGGCTCTGTCTTTCCCAACTGCAATGGGAGCAGGGCAGGAGAAGCCAGGCCCCAGAGAGCAGTCTGGGAGCGTGCAGGCTGCACTAGCAGCGTGACTCCCACACTGAAGCCGGTTGCAAGCCATTTTCCTTTTTGTCAGCACAGTCTGCTTCCCGGGAACAAGGGAAATCTCCAAACCTGGGACATAAAAAAGCCATCAAGCAAAGACACAGAAGTCTTTCCATTTGTTTCATTGCAGATAATGGGTGGCAGCTACCACTCTGAGATCAAGTCTTCCACTGCTGAAGACCTCCAGCTGACACACCACCAGTCATTTACAACCTGCCATTAAATATATATGGTCATTATAGCTCCTTTCTTTGCTATTTGCAGCCTCAGGACTTTTTGCTTAGGCTGCACATAAGTTCTTGTTAGGAAGATTTAAAAGGAGAAAAAAAATAACAATCTTGATCTCCCAGAAGCTGTCTCAGGCTGGGGAGAGAAATTGTGCTGGTGTCCCAGCAGGGTGGCACACTCAAAGAGAATTATCAGAGTAACTCAAGGTACACATATAGCTTCTCATGGTAGTGTTCCAAACCCCAGGTACCTATGCCATCCTACATATTTCTGGGCATGGCACGCCAATATTTCCTGCATTAAGCCCATCTTAAACAGGACTCTAGAGTTTGATTTTACTTGCAGGTAGCCACAGGAAAATCTAATGATTAACCAAACCTTTTTCTGTAGCAGTTTTTCTTCCCTGTAGCAGGAACACCTGTGTTTCTGTAGCTACTAAATATGTAATCCCAGAGGCACTACCAGCCTTTGCTGATGGGCTCAGCTTTGGCCAGAGGCATGTCCGTCTTGGAGCCGACTGGCATTGTCTCCATCGGACATAAGGGAAGCTTCTGGCACCTTCTCAGAGAAACCACCCTTGTAGCCTCCCACTACCAAGACTTTGCCATGCAAACCCAGTCTTCCATCCCAAAAGCAAGACCAGATCTGCAGGGAAAGGTGATATCCTCTGTTAGACACTCAGCTGTGGCAAAAGCTGATGGAGGAGTTGTGGAACCGCTGGTATCCCACAGACCACTCAACAGCCACCCCTGCCCCACACTGCACAGCAGCACGGAGGAGGGCTTCACCAAAGCCTGCCTGGTTTTTCCAACTGTGTTCTTTGTTCACATCAGAAAAACTGCCTGCCCCTACAAACCTTTCATCACTTGAGATACCTCCCCACAGAGATGACATGAGAGAAATGATGGGAAAAGGAATGATCAAAGAACATTATTATCAGGATTTTTGGCAGCTGTGCTATCATTCCAAATGTAGGCATGGCAGCCACTGCTCTGGAGCACTGATGGGCTCATGGCTGCATAGCAGCCCATGCTATGTGAGATGTCCTTAACAGGCAGGGATCCTGCACAAAGAAATCAGTGCTGGGAAAAAACAGACTTCCTCCCCAAAGGTATCTGACCTGGGGTAGTTCATGTGAGCTTGCCTAACACAGCAGACACCATCACCCAAATTTTAACTTGGTTAAGTAACTGGCACCCAGCCCACTGTCCTCTGCAGATGAAGCCAACTCCAGGTTATCTGGCCTATGCAGCTGTTTAACCTGAGGTTATTCCTCTTGGACTGTGGTTGGCACACTCTAATAGAGCTTTGGCACTGTGCTTATAGAAGCAGCTTGTTTCCATTCACTAGGAGTTAGTGCTGTAGAATGGTGCTTTCTCTTGCATTTTCAGGTTCCTGTGGCTCCCACGCTTCTGCCTTGCTGAGATGTTTGTGTCAGCCAACTCATGGAAATTTGGCACTGAAATGGTACTGTGTTGCATTGTTTTCTCACTCTACAGTTCATGATCCCTCCCGTTCCTCTTAAATCACATTTAAATAAGGGCTGCCAAGCCTCAACGACAAAAGCAACTTCGGGATATTTATCCCACTTTCTTGTTGGACATGTAGTTGATGTAGCCATGATCAAAGTGACAGTGAGGTGAAGCCCAGAGAATGAGAGGAGGATGAAATTCAGAGCTTAGGAACACAAAAACTGATGTAACTCAGGGCAGGTCTCATGTCCACCATGGGAATCAGTGGTGGGAGACATCAGGAGCAAGGTCAGACCTGACTACGGCTTTGCAAACTACAAAATTCCTACCACACTTCCGTTTTGCAGAAATCAAGATTCATCCAGATGACGTTCAGCAGAAACTTCAAATTGAGGCAAGAAAGCTGGATAGGCAGTGTCCAATTTGTTCCTTGTCTGCTAACAGTGACCATGAATGAAATCAAACTGGATGTTTACATTGGTTTTACTTGTTTACTTACGCTCCTGAAAGAGCTAAATGTATTTGGTAAATGGAGACAGGTGTGGTGGGCATAGGGCTAGAGATCACCCATGCCCCAGAGCTAAATAAAAGTGAGGAAATATTCTCTGCTAAGCAACATCCACTCTCCATGTGCTGCATCTAGATACAGCAGCATCCTTCCCACTGTTCTTAATCTCTTCCTACTGATAGAAATGGGCAGGAGAGTTCCTCTCCCAGAATAACTTACTCTCCATTCAGAGCAGAGTCTTTCCAAGGTGAAGCTATTCAAATTAAACCACAAATCTTCTCATCTAGGGATAACACTCTGCTGCCTTCCCAAACCTGTTCTCATTTTCTTTTGCCATTTTGACACCATTAGCCTTCCACAAGCACTAGCACACACAGAGATAATTCTGTTAATTTTATCGTGCTTGGAAAGGCACAGAACAGCCTAAACTCAGCCAAATGCTTGGCTTGCCTTTTCCCCATCGTATAATATCCTTTTGTATATAGCTCTGCATGGCAACTCATTTATATCAAACCTTACCAGTTACGGGAGAGGGGAAAGGGGAGCAATCAATAGTTATCTTGCCAAGGGGACCTGCAGTCAGCAGCCTCCAGTTTTCCTGCACGCAGAGCCAGCTCCCAGCTTGCTGCTGCCCAGCCAGGCTGGTGCTGTGAATCCCACGGCTCCACACCCACAGTCGGGCAGCAGGTACAATCCATGGCTGGACACCCATGGAGCACCTCACAGCCAGCAGCTGGTTGTGGCTGGGGGCTTGGAAACACAAAACCTTTGTACCTTTGGGGTCTGGGGAGAGCGCAGAATGGGAGGGAAACAAGCATTTCCACAGCTGAATGACATGAGCAGGGGCTGTCCAAAAAAAAAAAAAAAGAAAGTATGTTTTGCATATAAATTGAGGTGAGGAGCTGCTTTTCGGATACTGATGTCTCACGCAGATTTTCACGCAGACATCCCAGGGCCGTTTCCCCAGCCCTCAGCAGCGGCTCACTGGGGCTGCCTGGGAGCAGCAGACAAGGCAGGTGCAGCATCAGGAGCCCCCGGGCAGTGCTGGAAACGCTGCTGAGCGTGCTCCCAGCAGTGGCATGTGAGGGCCACTTCAGTGGGACTGAGGGTCGTCATCCCAAAGAGGGGACACCAGGTCAGACAGGGTCCTCGGGGAGGGCTGGAGGCCATTCCCACCACAGCCCTCACCTCAGCCCCAGGGAGAGCACCCCCAGAGGGAGACACAGAGGGAGAAAGCAAACATTTGTACCCCAATTAACTGACTAAGATTTTCTAAATTAGTAGATTCCTCTCTACACACAGTTTTTGCTTCAAGCACAGTGTAGAAAAAAATCAATTTGCTTCTCTCAGTCCAATTCCCTTTTGTCTAATAGGGCTGTTGTAAATGCCAATTTTACTGTCATTTACACTGTACCCATCTGAGCTATTTTATCAATAGTTAAATAAGAATACTTTTAAGTAATGTGATTTTTTATTTGAATTCCAATTTATGTTCAGATGCTTTGACACAAATCTAGTAAGGAAGGCTCACTATTTTCATAGAACAAATTAAATTGTGTGTTATATAGTCACACAAGTAAATATGTTATATCAATGGATACATAAATACTTGTGATTAGATACAGTATCTCATTCTTACCTACACATAATAGCAAGCCTAATGGAAGTATTGTACAAATCACTGTGCTTTAATAGTTAGCAGTCCATAAAAATCAAGCTGAAAGACAATAGGCAAGAACAAGCACACACACACACACAAAAAGCCTAAACCCAGTTATCTGGACCAAGACTTCCTGCTTGCCTGTTTCCGATTCAAAGCAGCTTAGACTCATTTTCACGTAAGCGAGTGCCTCTGGGCAGAGAGGTCAAAGCGTAATTAGTTCTGCAGAAGATGTCGGAGGTGGATAAAAGGTGATAATGGACCCTGCTGGTGGGATGGATGATGGGGATGGACAATGGCGATGGACTGCCAGAAACAGGGCGGAGTTCAAGCTGCAGAGCTAGAATCAGTATCTGGACAATCCAATAGCCAAAACTACCCATTTGCAGGGAGTTTGGGAGAGAGCATTGATCTTGGTTCATGTTGTCAGACAACGCTTTCCTTCTGACTGTGGAAGAGAAAATCAGTCCTTTTTAAGCTGATAAACACATCCCAGCTGGGACCCAATTTGTTGTTTGGATATTACAGGCTGAGAGACAGACTGGAGTCCTGGCATGTTTTAAAGAAATTGTGGCTCTCTCATCAGCTAAATTAGTAATAGATAGCACACGCCTGTTATGGAAACCAAAGAGGGCTAATGGTAATCATTCTTTTCTTCCACCCACCCACTTTTTTGCCTGCATTTTCCTTCAGATCAACCTGCACTACTTTTTAAGTGTTTTCACTGTATTTTTCTTTTCTAAACAACCTCTTCCTCCTTCCCCTAACACCTGCAACCTGAGTTTATACTAAATGGACATGCTAAGAAATGGAGCTGCTGAATGCACATGGACATTTGTTTAACCAAGACTGTGAGACAGTGATCCTGAAACCAAACACCACGCACAGCCTCTTCTCTTTCTGCCAGAACCAAAATTATTACCAAATTAGTGTTTGCTAGCTTCTTGAGGGGTAAGATTTATTTTTTTCAAATTGTGCAGTCAGTCTAAATAATATTTTCTATGTGATAGGAACTGGCTCAAAACCAGCAGGCTGTGCTGATAGAAACGGTGTATTTAACATCAGAGTGATATAGAATATACGACCCTCAACAGCCACCTCTGTGTTAAAATGTAGGCACTCAGGGCCAAAGCTGAGGGTATTTCCAGGAAATATTCCCTAATTTCTCCTTCTCTTCCATTTTCACCCTAACAGAATTTATTATGTTTGGTTTGGTTTCTCATTTCAGCTTCCACTTCCACTGTGTCTCATCCAACAGTTTTTTCCTCCATGTGCAGCAGATGAAATCCCATTCCTCTTTGAAAGCAAAAGGTCTCCAACTGGTGTGTTACTGAGAAGCCCCAACTCCTTCTCCCTCATGTGCAGGGCCAGTGTGGCCTCCTGACAGCAATTGCTTCATGGCATGCAGGGTTCCAGGTATTCCGCAGTGCCAGGTCAGTATCCCATTCACATTATATTTGCCATGCCTGGTACTTTACTGAATGCTCATTATACCAATCATAGCTTTTTCTAGCTCTTGAAGCAACAGAAAGTTTTTGAGCATACCCAGGCCCACAAGCCGTGAAGTATGTGATAAAAGGGCTTAATAGATAAGAAAACAGTCACCATTGTTTGGAGAGGTACCAGGTATTCACAGCATGTCTAAGCCCCTCCCTGGTCACCAATTCATTTCAATTCTCCCTTCTGTGTGACAATCTGTCACATGAAAACACAAGATGCTCTTTAAAGCTTATGTGACCTTTAGAGGTTCAGCCCAAAGCAGTTTTGCTGACATCTGGCACATGAGGGACTTGCCATAAATGGGATAACAAAAACAACTGCGCTTCTGCAGGGCCGGCATCTGTCGGTCCTAAGGCAGGGAAAGCAGCACAGAAGAGGGAGGCCGACAGGTTGTACCTGAGCTGGCACTGCTGAGCCCAAGTCACACCGTCGCTAAGTCAGAGGGGACAGAGAAAGGGACAAAGGAGGCAGCCTGGTGAGAACACAATTCATCATTTTTCTTTGGATAAGGAGTAGGGGTCCCCAGAAGCCTGGGATATATAAGCTAGGATGCCTCTGCAATGAGAAGACACTGTGTGAAGAATCTGGTCTAAATTCTCAGAACAAAGTAACCAAAATGAGAAATCGTTAAACAGGCCTCAAGCAAAGTGAGAAGAAATTCAGCTTAGTAAGGAAGACAGAGAAAGTGAAGCTATAATGGGAAGAAAACATTCAGGAAGCATTTTTCATGGATTGAAGGGAAAGCCTAGACTTCCTCCTAGTCTGCATGTTCAGACAGTGGGCTGGGCTGGGCTTTCTGCAGTGTGCTCAAAAAGCCAGAAGATTTATTTTTCTGGCGACCCTTAGAGAACACAGCACACTGTCAAAGTGTCAAAAAGCTGCTTGTGCTTATCTGTTCCCCCACGCCTGCCCTCTGAAACATCCCCTCTGCTTCTGGGAGAGGTGATATTGGATAAATCAGAAACGGGCTGTTGTTCAGCACAGAATGTAACCAAAGCAGTCGGCGCTCTGTAAGTAACGGCTGCACTGGCCAGAGCGGGCAAGCCCTGCTGCAGCAGCCTGTGAGCTGGGAAGGTTCTCTGCTCCACACAAGGAGACGTATGGTGGGCAACGGCTGAATCCCTGGCTCAGGGCAGAGGATTTCCCCTCCTCGGCTGCTCCATCAGTGGAAGAGACGTGATGCTGCTCCAGCAGGATGGTGCAGCAGTGGGGCTCCATATTTCAAACAGCAGGGGTTAAGCAAAGTGACCAATTTCCTTGGGCTAATTGAGCATGCAATCTGCCTGCTTGTAAAGCCTGTATTTGGCCAGGAAGATTTATTACTATTAGCAATGATGAATGTCCAAGAGCAGTAAGGGCAGACCTGAGCTGCAGATCATTAACTTTAAGTGGGATGATGTTGAAAAACCATTTCTATTATCGGTTACTTTGTTCTGAGTTAACTATGAATTTAGACCTAGTTCTAAAATAAAGTGCTCAGGGAGTCCAGTGAATCTTGTTCTCTGGCAGCTACTAAACCTGTAGGGTTTTATCCATATCCTGATGAGTAAGCAGTTCTAGCTGATCCTGAGAGGCTACAAAATGATAGAAGACTGCTCTGTATGGGAGTCTGAAGTTAAGCCTCCATCTATCTCAGAGGCAGAGGCCGAAATGGAGGACTGGCATGCCTTTGTCATTGGATTTCAGAATAACACCTCTTTATTATCTTCATCATCCTCAGAAAGTCAGCACCAGTTCAGAGCTTTGTCTCTGCTACTGAATGGCCACATCCCTCACTGGGGTGTGGATGCAGCCGTGCCTTCTCTTACATCTGCTTTAAAATCAGTTGCTCAGTTTGTATAGGCTGGAAATTGCAATGCAATACTCTGTACAGTGAAAAGTGCTGGATGCTTTACTGTCTAATGTAACATCTGTCCCCCTCCACATTCATTTTTTGCAAATACTCTCCATTTCCTTGGGAGAATATCTATTGGTGTACGCAGCTGCAAAGCCCCAGAGCACACCCCGCCTTCTTTGCCTTTTTTCCTCCCCAGCAATTCTTGTGCTTAATGTCATACTTGTACAAAACACACTCTCTCTGTTTCTGCACTGCCAGAGCACAGTGGTCCTCTAGAAATTGCCAGTGAGTGTTTGATGCTGAAAGATTATTTTGTTAAAAATCACTCCCAAAGATGGCTGTGGCCTGTAAAAAATACTTTTGTGTTGCTGTCTTTACAGCTTTATATAGACTGAAAACGCATGTGCTTCTGTGTTTCCACAAAAAATATTGCCTTTCATGCTACCAGTGCAGCAGCATTGACTGCTCCAGACAACATTGTGTGCATTGTGACTCTGCCACACCACACAGCCAAGCACAAACCTTTTTTGATCTACATGTCACTCGTTAGCCTCTATGGACCCTGGGCCATGGGGAATTAATTGCAATGCTGTCTGCAAGGAGTCCACTGGCCAGGGTAACCAACCTGGAAGCTGAAAACTAATGAATTTGCCTCTGAGGCTTAATTGTGAGAAAAGTAAATAATCGTGCTGGGTTTCACTCATGGTCAAGCAAACTTTTGCTGATGAAGAAGAAAACTGCTGAGCATTCCAATTCACTCTCCAAGTCAGCCTCTCCCTGTTGGACTTTGTGGGTAACTGGCACATTGTTGCTATCCTATTTTCTACAGATTCCCCAAGAGGCATCTGCGAAAGGAAGGTGTCGCTGTCAGTGGGAGAAGGGGGTTTTGCAACTCAGACTTTTGCTCCCTCTCTCAAAGAAGTTCCAAGTTTGCTTAGTGCCCCAGTTTTGCTCAGAAGGGAAGGAGGGATGTGCAAAACAGCTGTCAGAAGGTTCCACAGAAGTTGTGTATGAGATGTCCACACAGCCCTGCCACTGAGCCAGTACGAGTCAAGCATGAATCCGTCTCCCATCCGTCCCTAGTTTAAGCCTCTGTGATGGCACAAGAGATGGAGATACACAACACTGGGTGTAATCTCAATGCCCTTTAGGCATCTGGCCTATTGGAGGCATTTGTTTTAGTTTGAGATCAATTGCTCTCTTGAGCTGTCTGTTATATGGGCAGCCTACACTGGCTGGCAGAGAAGTAGCCACTGCTCAAGATGCCCTGTGCAAACCCATCAGTGAGCTGACAGACTCTCAGAGAAGTGCTGAGGAGCTGCCAGGGAGCTGTGAGTGAGAGCAGGACTGGCAGAGTCAGCAGGGTGCTGTTGCAGTGACCCAGACTATCTTGGGAGATTCCGAAAGGGTTAATTTCACTGCACCAGACTCTGCCTCAGAGGATAGGTTCAAAGAAGAGTCCACAGCATAAAAATTCTTAACCCCTGAGGTCACCTGTGCCTGCCTCCTCTCTTTGTTACAGAGATTCAGGCCTCTCACAGGCCAGCGTGTTTCAAGCTTATCTTTAACTGCACTACCATCTGTAATTTAGGCTAAGTTCCTCCCCTGAGATGTTTCTATTAGTTCTTTGTCACGCGTGTCACCTTTCGATTGGCTATCTCTCTTATACCTCTCTCACTTTGTAACCCTATAAAAACATGTAACCAAAGAGTTAAGGGGTCTTTCTGTGAGCTCCCCTTCAAGAAAATAAACTTGGAATAAAGCTACAGAAATTCCAACTCTTTCCTCCTTGTCTTTACTCCTACCGAACTAAAGCAGAGAGACCGCTTGCTGCAAAAGGCTTCGGGCCAAGAAGTGACCCTATCTCGACCAGACGCCGCTATCCTGTGAGGGTGGCTGCCTGGATCGACAGGCCAAGCCACAGCAAAGCAGCAGGCAGTGCGGCAGGGTGCCAAGGCATCAGCCCCAAAGGGGCAGCAGGCTCAGAGCCACGCACGGAGCTGTGTGGCTGCATAAAGGCAGTCCTGCCTGTTCTGGAGGACCACCAGTGGCACTCTCATCACTCAGGCTGGGAGCGTTGCCCAGGTTTCTGATGGGAGCCATACACTGAGATCTGATTATTACACTTTATTTGCCTTTCAAGGACCAGAATTTATTCCCTTAAATTCTGATTGCTGTGATGCTTTAGGCTTGCTGTACAGGGTCAAGCAATTCAGTTCTGGAAAACATATATGGGTGGTAAATGTATGGAATTTTTGTCACTTGTGTGAGCACAAAAAGCTGATGAAACACGAACATTAACATAAAGGGCAAAGAGAAGGATGATAAAACAGTTAAAGAAATCCATGAGTCAAACAAGAGACACTCAGATGGCTACATTTGTTCTGCTTATAATAAATATTTTCTCCCACAAAGTACTTTACTACTAAAAGGAGCACAAAGGCTGAATCCTTATACTTTGATCTTGGAATCACTTCTGGAAATGAAGAAGTTCTAGCAAAATGTAAAAATGTTCATGTTTTAGACGAATTAAAACATATTTTTAATTACCTAGTTTGATTTACATCTGTATATGATAACAAAATGTATTAAACATACATTAAAATATTAAAACTCTATGCAATGGGGCTAGAGTTCAAATGTCAAAACACTATGAAAAAGAACCCTCTGTCTCGGTATCCTGTGAAATGAGAAGGCCATGATGGTAAGAAAAGGCTTTTGCACCTCTATTGGTGATTTGGACTGAGAAGCATTTCCATTCACGGCAATGAATGGACCAAATCAAGAACACTGACTTTAGATTTCTTGCTTGTCTCAAAAGATTTGAGTGGAAGAAACATTCTGCTCCCAAAAGGAATCGTAAAAGACCTTTTTATGGCATGGAGATTTTCATATCCCAGCAGACTCTAAAAAGGAAAAATAATTTCCAAAAATTATGTCAGCCATACACTGCAGACAGGAACGGGTATGAGCCAAAGGCACAGCGGAGGTCCACAGCAGCTGGGGCAAAAATGGGTGGCAGCCAAGGCTATGCTGTCCTGCAGCCTTGGAGCTCCTGTCTGCAGGCAGGGCAGAGGGAAAAAGTGCAGCAGAAGCAGAAAATGAGCTGGAGTCCAAGCCACAGTACGTGTTGTCAATGAAACAATGTTTTAGCTGTTTGGCCTGAGCTACCTTTTTTTCTTTATAAATATCAAAGGTTTATTTTAGAATAACTGTAATCAACAAAATGTAAGGCAAAGTACAGCTGTAATAGCTCCTTGCACCATCTCTTGCAATTTTGGGGGGAGTTAGATGAAACCCAGCATAAGTAAAATCGGTTCAACCTTTTTGAGAAAACAAGACTTGAGATGAACTGAACTAAGTGGCACATCAATGCCGTGAGCTGCGGTGCACCTGGCAGTGGTGTTGTGCCAGGCCAGCTGCAAAAATGAACTGGATTTGGAGCTTCAAATCTTGTTATGTAGTGCCATCTTGAGGTCTTGGGAAATGAAAAGCAGCTTTTCTGAGTACAGATAGATCTTATCTGGTTGTAGCTGGAGCAGTCTGTTCTTCAGGGTGCATGATCGAGTGCATTCAGCTGGGTTTGTGAACAGAAGATGGGGATGGACTCACCTGTCTGGAGCACCACTGTCTCTTTCCCTGCTCCCTGGTGGCACCAGCTCTTTGAAACACCTTTCCCAGAAACAGTGCACCTATCCAGCATTAAAAACCCCCAGCGACAGACATCACGCTGGCACTGCAGATGAGACTGAGGACCACAGCACATGGCTGCTCCTCTTCTCTGACAAGGCACAAACACATACCTGGTCCTCTGCCCTGTAGTGCCACCTTTTGTCTCTTCTGAGAGGTGGCAAAGCAGGGAGCTGGTGCCATGTGTGCAAACCCCCACCTTGCCCACAGCTACTCTAAACATGGTGGTTTGATAGCTTAGGTGCCTGGTGGCCACACCTCTACCACCTCCAACATCCGTGGGGCCAGTGGCTCAGGGCTGGGGGTTTCCATGGGGATATTGTGTCATGATGGAGCAGCAGTCACCTGTGCCTGGTTTTGGGCTGCAAGGGCTGGCCACAGGGCCAGAGAGGGCAGGCAGCAGGACAGGAGTCACAGGCTGAAGTAAAACCAAGGCAGCAGAGGAAAGTTTAGAGGAATAACCTGAAGGATCACATGGGGAGGGGACAGTAGGGACAGCAGGAACACCAGGAAGCTGAGGTACTCTGAGAGGCAGCATGGCCTGGCCACAGCACCTCACCTGCCATGCTGTGCCTGCAAAGGGAAGAGGTAGTTGAGTCTTGAGGCGACACTGGGGGCTGAAGAAGGGGGTCTGGGCAGCAGCCCCAGCAGTGGGGCACACAGGGAGGAGATGCCCATGGAGGGATACAGCCCTGCAGAGCTGGGGGTAGCAGGTCTCCCACAGCACCAGTGTGTTAGTGGGGACATAGCTGGTCCTTTGATACCATCTCCATGGCATACTCCTGGAAAAGCTGGCAGCCCATGATGTGGACAAGTGCACTCTTCACTGGCTGGATGGGTGGGCTCCGAGAGTGGTGGTGGATGGTGCTGCATCTGGTTGGGATCCAGTCACTAGTGGTGTCCCCCAAGGATAGCATAGGGCCCAGTTTGATTCAATATCTTTATTGATGATCTAGATGAGGGCTTGAGTCTACCATCAGCAAATTAGCAGACAACACCAAGTTGGGTGAGAGTGTTGATCTGCTGGAGGGCTGGAAGGCTCTTCAGAGTAATCTGGACAGGCTGGATCAATGGTGAGGCCAGTGGCATGAGGTTCAACAAGACCAAGTGCCAGGTCCTGCACTTGGGTCACAACCACCTCATGCAGCTCTACACGCTGGGGCAGAGCAGCCAGAAAGCAGCTCAGCAGAAACATACCTGGGGTGCTGGTCGACAGCTGCTGAACATGAGCCAGCGTGTGCCCAGGTGGCCAGGAATGCCAATGGCATCCTGGCCTGTATCAGGAATAGTGTGGCCAGGATCAGGGCAGTGATCGTCCCCATGTACTCGGCACTGGTGAGGGCACTCCTCGAGTGCTGTGTCTCGTTCTGGGCCCCTCTATTTGGGAAGGCCATTGAGGTGCTGGAGTGTGTCCAGAGGAGGGAAATGGAGCTGGTGAAGAGCCTGGAGCACAAGTCCTATGAGGAGTGGCTGAGGGAGCTGGGGTCTAGCCTGGAGAAAAGGAGGCTCAGGGAGGACATTCTTGCTCTCAACAGCAACCTGAAAAGAGGGTGTAGCCAGATGAAGGTCGGTTTCTTTCCCAGGCAACCAGCAACAGGACAAGAAGACACAGCTTTAAGCTGAGCCTGGGGAGGTTTAGGTTGGACATCAGGGAGTAGTTCTTCACAGAAGGAGTGATTAGATATTGGAATGGACTGCGAAGGGAGGACGGTGATCCCTGGAGGTGTTTAAGAAACTTAAACATTTAGTGCTATGATCCAGTTAACATGGTGGTGTTCAGTCACAGGTGAGACTCGATGATCCCACAGGTCTTTTCCAACCTAATCGATTCCGTGTCTCTGGTGAAACATGGGCGGGGGGGGGCGCGGGTGCCTGAAGGGAACGGGGCGCGCGCTCGGACACGCGCCTCTCAGCCGCTTCCGTGAGCGCTCGCGAGTTTCCGGCCGCCTCGGCCGCGCGCACGGCGGGGGCGGGGGGGGGCGG
>VWPU01003096.1:7974-19101 GCA_013398955.1 Callaeas wilsoni
GAGGTGGAAAAAAAGAGGAGTCTGTGAGGTGGAAATTGGGAAAAGAGGAGGCTGTGAGGTGAAAATTTTAAAAAGGGAAGTCTCTGAGGTGGAAATTGTGAAAAGAGGGAGCTTTTGAAGTGGAAATCGAGAAAAGAGGAGCCTGTGAGGTGGAAATTAGAAAAGGGAGAGGTGTGAGGTGGAAATTGGGAAAAGGGGAACCCGTGAGGTGGAAATTGGGAAAAGGGAAGCCTGTGAGGTAGAAATTGAGAAAATGGGAGCCTCTGATGTGGAGATTGGGAACGGAGGAACCTGTGAGGTGGAAATTAGAAAAGGGAGAGTTGTGAGGTGGAAATTGGGAAAAGGGTAGCCTGTGAGGTGAAAGTTGGGAAAAGGTTAGAAAAAGGGGGACCTGTGAGGTGAAAGTTGGGAAAAGGTTGGAGAAAGGGGGGCCTGTGAGGTGGAAGTTGGGAAAAGGGGAGGCTGTGAGGTGAAAATTCTAAAAAGGGAAGCCTGTGAGGTGGAAATTGGGAAAAGAGGGAACTTGTGAGGTGGAAGTTGGGAAAAGAGGAGCCTGTGAGGTGGAAATTGGGAAAAGGTTGGAAAAAGGGGAGCCTGTGAGGTGAAAATTTTGAAAAGGGAAGTCTCTGAGGTGGAAATTGGGAAAAGGGGAGCCAGTGAGGTGGAAATTAGGAAAAGATTGGAGAAAGGGAGGCCTGTGAGGTGGAAATTGGGAAAAGAGGGAACTTGTGAGGTGAAAGTTGGGAAAATGGGAGCCTGTGAGGTGGAAGTTGGGAAAAGAGTAGCCTGTGAGGTGAAAATTGAGAAAATGGGACACTCTGAGGTGGAGATTGGGAAAAGAGGGAACTTGTGAGGTGGAAATTGGGAAAAGGGGGGGCTTGTGAAGTGGAAATCGAGAAAAGAGGNAGGTGGAAATTGGGAAAAGAGGGAACTTGTGAGGTGAAAGTTGGGAAAATGGGAGCCTGTGAGGTGGAAATTAGAAAAGGGGAACTCGTGAGGTGGAAATTGGGAAAAGGGGGGCCCGTGAGGTGGAAATTAGAAAAGGGGGAGTTGTGAGGTGGAAATTGGGAAAAGGGGAACCCGTGAGGTGGAAATTGGGAAGAGGAGTCGCTCAGATCAGCGAGGCGGCCCAGGAAGGAGCTGCCCATGGCTTTGGAGGGGGAGAGGGCCCAGTGCCGGACGTGGAGCCGCTCCTGAAGGGTTTTCCCCGGATTTTTCCCCTCAGGACATTGACACTGCCATCGTTTCAGACACCACCGATGACCTGTGGTTCCTCAGCGAGTGCCCCGTGGAGCAGAGCAGCGCTGGGCTCAAGGTGGAAGCGCTGGACTGCGAGGAGGTCCCGGAGGGTGACACAAAGGTACCTCTGCCTCAGTTAGGCCTGGCTTAATTCCTCCAATGTGCTCTGCTGCCCTTGGAAAAACTTGGAAAAATCCCCAAGTGGCTGGTAAATCCTGTTTAGAAAAGGTCATCACCATTCCTCATGTATTCGATGGTTTTCCCACTTGGGTTTTGGTTTAAAGCTGCGTTTTCAAGGCGTGAAATTGATTTTAAATGGATTTAAACCTCTCCCAGCGACTGAAGAGGGTTTCTAACCAATATCTGCAAGAATTATAAAAGCAAAAAAATCATGGAATTAAGGTTGGGAAAGGCTTTTAAAGAATGACTCCGGCTAAAGACTCAAAGAGGAAAATCTGATCGCGGTAAACCAGCAAAAGTAACCAACATTCTGCAATAAAAACACTGCAAAAAAAGGGCTTTTTATTCACTCACAGGAGTGATTTAATGAGCAGGGTGATTAAACAATCCTTTAACTGGGGTGTGCAGCGCCAGGCACGGGATAAACCGGGATTATTCCAACATTCCCACTCTCTGACAATGCTTTCCTGGAATTCCAGGTGCCTGAGGACGTGTGCTTGGAGGAGCTGGAGGATTCCCAGTGCCTGAGTGATGACACGGACACGGAGGCTGCTTCCGAGGTGGGAATTCCTTGGGATCAGCATTCCCTGGGGCTGGAAGGGCTCGTCCCACATCTGCTGCTGGTTTTGGGATGGGAAAAGCCGATTCTCTTGTGGGTTTCCCAAAAAAAAAAAGTGGCTGGTGAAGCTCTGTTGATAGCCAGGCATGGTTTAATAAGGTTTTTAATAAGGTTTTAAATAAGGTTTTAATAAGGTTTTAATTCCGTGTTCTCCTCTGGATGGATTGTCCTTGGAAGGGACCTGGAAATCTCACTTTATAATCACTCAAAAAACCCCTTTTTAGTGGAAATTTCTGTGACAAAATCAGGGATTCTCTGAGTCCTGCCTGTCCAGCTGTGGGGGCTGCCTCTTGTTCTGTGCTCTCTGGGATGGGAGGAGAATCCACTGATGGAAAATTCCATTTTTCCATTCCACTGGAATGGCCTTGGTGGTGTCATTTGTCCTCTGGAAGGACAAACCACAGCTTTTTATTGCCTGTTTTAAGGACAAAACAAGGTGGGAGGAGAACCGGCAGAATTTTAAAGGTTTTAAGCAGAATTTTAAAGGTTTTAGCATTTAAAAACTTTTAGCAGAATTTTAGTAATTTTAGCAGAATTTTAATGGTTTTAAGCAAAATTTTAAAGGTTTTAAGCAGAATTTTAACGGTTTTAGCAGAATTTTAATCATTTTAGCAGAATTTTAAAGGTTTTAAGCGGATTTTTAAAGGTTTTAGCAGCATTTAAAAACTTTTAGCAGAATTTTAATAATTTTAGCAGAGTTTTAAAGGTTTTAGCAGAGTTTTAAGGGTTTTAGCAGAGTTTTAAAGGTTTTAAGCAGAATTTTAAAGGTTTTAGCAGAATTTAAAAACTTAGCAGAATTTTAAAGGTTTTAGCAGAATTTTAAAGGTTTTAGCAGCATTTAAAAACTTTTAGCAGAATTTTAATAATTTTAGCAGAATTTTAATGGTTTTAAGCAGAATTTTAAAGGTTTTAGCAGAATTTTAAAGGTTTTAAGCAGAATTTTAATAATTTTAGCAGAATTTTAATGGTTATAAGCAGAATTTTAATGGTTTTAGCAGAATTTTNTAAGCGGATTTTTAAAGGTTTTAGCAGCATTTAAAAACTTTTAGCAGAATTTTAATAATTTTAGCAGAGTTTTAAAGGTTTTAGCAGAGTTTTAAGGGTTTTAGCAGAGTTTTAAAGGTTTTAAGCAGAATTTTAAAGGTTTTAGCAGAATTTAAAAACTTAGCAGAATTTTAAAGGTTTTAGCAGAATTTTAAAGGTTTTAGCAGCATTTAAATAATTTTAGCAGAATTTTAATAATTTTAGCAGAATTTTAATGGTTTTAAGCAGAATTTTAAAGGTTTTAGCAGAATTTTAAAGGTTTTAAGCAGAATTTTAATCATTTTAGCAGAATTTTAATGGTTATAAGCAGAATTTTGATGGTTTTAGCAGAATTTTCCAGCCTGGAATAAATGGAGATGTCCCTGGCTTTGGACAGCTGAGTCCTGGCTCTGCACTTGGGCAGCTCCAGCCCTTTCCTGTGGGATAATTAATTCCTAAATCCGTTAATTTGTGCAGATTCCAAAGTTGGTAAGCGAGGGGTGAGCCTGGAAAATAAATTCCTGCCAAATTCCAGGAGCTCTCCCTTTGAATTCCGAGCAAGAGATGGAAAATTCTCTTGAAATGAAATGCAAATCAACTGCCCCAGCTTGGAATCTTCCCGAAGGCTGGGAGAGAGGAATTCATGAGGGAGAAATCTGGGATAAATCAATTCCGAGCCACAAAATGTCGATTTTCGAGCTTACGAATCACTCGTAAATAAAGGGGGTTTTTTTAACGAGGTTTCCTTGCTGCTTCTCCCACACGGCTAAAACGAGGAATACCCAAAACCACCTTGATTTTTTTTTTTTTTCTCCTGCTGGAATTCTTTTGCCTTAAATCCCTCAGGATTGCTGGCAATGCTCCAAGTGCAGGAAGTTCAACTCCCCGGGGAAAAGGTACTGCTACCGCTGCTGGGCCCTACGCAAGGACTGGTACCGGGATTGCCCCAAACTGCCCCATTCCCTGTCCCTGTCCAGCATCAATTCCGTGCAAAACCCCGAGCGGGAGGAAGGGATGGATGTCCCGGACTGCAGGAGGACAATTTCGGCCCCGGCCGGCCAAGCCAAGCACCTTTTCCTGGGAGAAAACAAACCCCGCGCGGACGCCGGCGGCTCCGGCGAGTCCTTGGATTTGGCGCGGGACGGGCAAAATCGGGATTTCGCCGAGCGGAAGAAGCAGGAGGAGGTGGAATCTTTGGAGAGCATCAAAACCCTGCTGAATCCCTGCTTCCTGTGCCAGCACAGGCCTCGCGACGGGAATATTGTCCATGGAAGGACTGCTCACCTGGTGGCCTGCTTCAGGTGTGCCAGGATGCTGAAGAAGAAGAGATCCCCGTGCCCCGTGTGCAGGAAGGAGATCAAGATGGTCATCAGGATCTTCATGGGGTAGTGAGGCTTTCCGCCCCTAAAATAACCCCAAAATGAGGTTTTTTTTGCACTCAAATCCCAATTTCAGCAGCCAGTGTTCAGGATCAGGATGGTCATCAGGATCTTCATGGGGTAGCAGGGCCTTCTACTCCTAAAATAACCCCAAAATGAGGTTTTTTTTGCACTCAAATCCCAATTTCAGCAGCCAGTGTTCAGGATCAGGATGGTCATCAGGATCTTCATGGGGTAGCAGGGCCTTCTACTCCTAAAATAACCCCAAAATGAGGTTTTTTTTGCACTCAAATCCCAATTTCAGCAGCCAGTGTTCAGGATCAGGATGGTCATCAGGATCTTCATGGGGTAGCAGGGCCTTCTACTCCTAAAATAACCCCAAAATGAGGTTTTTTTTGCACTCAAATCCCAATTTCAGCAGCCAGTGTTCAGGATCAGGATGGTCATCAGGATCTTCATGGGGTAGCAGGGCCTTCTACTCCTAAAATAACCCCAAAATGAGGTTTTTTTTGCACTCAAATCCCAATTTCAGCAGCCAGTGTTCAGGATCAGGATGGTCATCAGGATCTTCATGGGGTAGCAGGGCCTTCTACTCCTAAAATAACCCCAAAATGAGGTTTTTTTTGCACTCAAATCCCAATTTCAGCAGCCAGTGTTCAGGATCAGGATGGTCATTAGGATCTTCATGGGGTTGAAAGGCCTTCTACTCCTAAAATAACCCCAAAATGATTTTGTTTTGCACTCAAATCCCAATTTCAGTGCTCAGTGTGCAGGATCAGGATGATCATCGGGATCTTTATGGGGTAGTAGAGCCTTGTACTCCTACAAAGATAACCCCAAAATGAGGTTTTTTTTGCACTCAAATTCCAATTTCAGAGCTCAATGTTCAGGATCAGGATGGTCATCAGGATCTTCATGGGGTAGTGAGGCTTTCCGCCCCTAAAATAACCCCAAAATTGGGTTTTTTTGCACTCAAATCCCAATTTCAGAGCTCATTGTTCAGGATCAGGATGGTCATTAGGATCTTCATGGGGTAGCAGGGCCTTCTCCTCCTAAAATAACCCCAAAAAGAGATTTCTTGCACTCAAACCCCAATTCCAGAGCTCAGTGTTCAGGATCAGGATGGTCATCGGGATCTTTATGGGGTAGCTGGGTCACTTCAGCCCTTCTGCCCCTAAAAATAACCCCAAAATTGGTTTCCTGCACTCAAACCCCAATTCCAGAGCTCATTGTTCAGGATCAGGATGGTAATTAGGATCTTCATGGGGTTGAAAGGCCTTCTACTCCTAAAATAACCCCAAAATTGGTTTCCTGCACTGAAACCCCAATTCCAGAGCTCATTGTTCAGGATCAGGATGGTAATTAGGATCTTCATGGAGTAGCTGGGTCACTTCAGCCCTTCTGCCCCTAAAAATAACCCCAAAAACAGATTTCCTGCACTGAAACCCCAATTCCAGAGCTCATTGTTCAGGATCAGGATGGTCATCAGGATCTTCATGGGGTAGCAGGGCCTTCTCCTTCTAAAAAAGAGATTTTTTGCACTCAAACCCCAATTCCAGAGCTCAGTGTTCACGATCAGGATGATCATCGGGATCTTTATGGGGTAGCAGAGCCTTGTACTCCTAAAATAACCCCAAAATGGTTGTTTTTGCACTCAAACCCCAATTCCAGAGCTCAGTGTTCAGGATCAGGATGGTCATTAGGATCTTTATGGGGTAGCAGGGCCTTCTCCTCCTAAAATAACCCCAAAAAGAGATTTCTTGCACTCAAATTCCAATTTCAGAGCCAAATGTGCAGGATCAGGATGGTCATCGGGATCTTCATGGAGTAGCTGGGTCACTTCAGCCCTTCTGCCCCTAAAAATAACCCCAAAATGAGGATTTTTTCACTCAAACCCCAATTCCAGAGCTCCGCCAGCGAAACCAAAGAAAATGAAGATTTAAATCCCACCAGGAATCCTCTGCAGGATCCACTTTTCCATGGAAATCACCTCGGGATCGAAACCTCAGCCTGGAAATTGTCCCGATTTCCCAACTTCAGCCCAATTTTGTGCCCTGGGATTCTTTCTCCTGACCAAGAAGAGAAGATTTGGGACAAGTCGTGACTTTTGGGATGGATTTTTCCCCAAAAATCCAGACCTGTGCAATTCCTTTGGAGCTGAGAGATAAAAATAGAAATAAATATTTATGGTGAGAGGGCAGGGGATTTGTTTGGGAGGGAAGAAATAGAACTTTATTCCTGATTTTTTAAATTGTTTAAGGTCAGCAAGGTGAAGAATTCCTTGCTCCCAGGTGGGAAATAAATCCAAATTTTTAATCCACAGCTCTCAGATGGAAAAAAAATAATAATAATGTTATATTTTGCTTTTTTTTTGCTCTTTAATTTCTTTTTTTAATACATTTAAATCTATTCCCTGTCACCTTGCATAGCTCTGTCCAGCATGATGCAATTTCAAAAGTTTTGGGATGTTTTGGGATGTTTTGGGATATTTTTGGGATGTTTCCACCTGCCTTCACCTTATCCTTTAGGATAAAAAAAATCCTCATTTTTGGGAGTAAAATGGCTTTAAAAACAAAACATGAACTTTTGAGGGATAAAATAATTCGTTTAAAGCCCCATTTGCACTCCCAGGGTTAATTTTTGACTTTCTCCTGATTTTATTTTGGGATTTAATTTCACTTTTGTGGCGTTTTCGTCCTTCAGAGCTGGGCAGGGTCACCTAAAACTTGGAATTTAATTCTTTCCTGAGATGGTATCCCAAATTTTCCTCAAAATTCCCACAGCTTTCCCATTTTCCAGGCCTTTTTCTGCTTCCTTAGGCTCTTTTTCCTTGTTTTCCATGCTTTTTTGGAGCCCCTAAAAATTCCCAGCAGAAAATTCCATCTTCAAATCCTCATTTCCGTGCAAAATCCCAAAGGAGGTGCTCCAAAATCCCCAAAAATCGCTGCCGAACCCCTCTGATTCTCTTCAAATTCCCATAAAATTGTGATTATTTCTGGAATTTTCATTTTTCTCGCCTGTTCTTTATGGTCGCGCTGTAAAATTCGGGATATTCTGGCACTTGGGTGCCCTCTCAGCAGATCCCTGGGAATAAATCCACATGGAAAAGGGGATTTATTGGGATGCACTTCAACCACACCGGGGTTGAATTCCCTGGAATTCCAGAAGGGAACTCCTGACGGGGAGATTTTAATTCCCTTTTTCAAGCAGAATTTTTCCCTTTTTAAGTAGAATTTGCCCCTTTCCAAGGAGATTTTTCTTCCCATTTCCAGGCAGATTTTTCCCTCCTTTCCCGGCAGATTTTTTTCCTTCTTTCCAGGAAGATTTTTCCCCTTTTCAAGCAGATTTTTTTCCCCTTTTCAAGGAGATTTTTCCCTTCTTTCCACCCGAATTTTCCTGCTTTCCAGACAGACTTTTCCCTTTTCCAGGTAGATTTTCCCACCTTTCCAGGCAAATTTCTTCCCCTTTCAGGCAGAACTTTTCCCTCCTTTCCAGGAATATTTTCCCCCCTTTCCAGGCAGATTTTTCCCTCCTTTCCAAGCAGATTTTTCTCTCCTTTCCAGGAATATTTTCCCCCCTTTCTGGCAGATTTTTCCCCTTTTCCAGGCAAATTTTTCCCCCTTATCAAGGAGATTTTTTTGCCTCTTTTCAAGGAGATTTCCCCTCATTTCCAGGAATATTTTCCCCCCTTTCTGGCAGATTTTTCCCCCTTATCAAGGAGATTTTTTTGCCTCTTTTCAAGGAGATTTCCCCTCATTTCCAGGAATATTTTCCCCCTTTTCTGACTGAATTTTTCCCTTTCCAGGCAGATTTTTTCCCCTTCCAACGTCTGCAAAATCCCTCGGGAATGGCAGCAGGAAAGGCTCTGGATTCGATCCGAGCCAGCCCCATTGTTCTCCAGCCCGATCCCAATCCCAATCCCAATCCCAATCCCAATCCCAATCCCAATCCCAATCCCATCTCCTCTGACATTCCCTTTCCCATGGGAGCAAACACCCCATCCCTGTGGCAATTCCAGGCGGGATTTTCATCCCTTTTCCAGCTTTTTTTTTTGGGATCAGCTCTCCTGGAGAAGGCAGAAGTCACTAGAGGGCACCCATGGCCAACTCCTGCCGCTCTCCGTCTTTCCACGATCCACATTCCCGGCAGGAAAAGGCGCTCAGGGACACAATCCCATGGCTGGGAGCTCCTTTTCCTTGTTCCCAAAACCCACAAATCCAGGTTTTCCCACAAAGAGCAGGAAAAGGAGAAGGGATGGAACCTTCAAATCCAGGTTTTCCCACGAAGAGCAGGAAAAGAATGGATGGAACCCTCAAATCCAGCTTTTCCCACAAAGAGCGGGAGAAGGGGGGAGGGAACCCTCAAATCCAGCTTTTCCCACAAAGAGCGGGAGAAGGAGGGATGGAACCCTCAAATCCAGGTTTTTCCCACAAAAAGAAGGAAAAGAAGGGATGGAACCCTCAAATCCAGCTTTTCCCACAAAGAGAAGGAGAAGGAGAATGGAGGGAACACTCAAATCCAGGTTTTCCCACAAAGAGCAGGAGAAGGAGAAGGGATGGAACCCTCACATCCAGATTTTCCCACAAAGCAGGAGAAGGAATGGAACCCTCAAATCCAGGTTTTCCCACAAGGAGCAGGAAAAGGAGGGATGGAACCCTCAAATCCAGGTATTCCCACACAGAGCAGGAGAAGGAGAAGGGAGGGAACCCTCAAATCCAGGTATTCCCACACAGAGCAGGAGAAGGAGAAGGGAGGGAACCCTCAAATCCAGGTTTTCCCAGATGGAGAATCCAGCTCCTAGCCCTGTTTTCCAGGGTTTTCTCCTTAGAATATCCCTCATTTTTTAGGAATTCCCGCAGATCCAGTGGATCCGCCCTCAGTTCCCCCTTTCCCATCCGAGTGACCTCGTGGGGCTTCGCCTCCGGATTGTCCCCGTCCCCCTTTGGACACAACTCTGGATCCTCCCAATGTTTGGGAATATAAAATCCCAAAATTCCACCCCCAGAAATGCACATTTGGGGTTAATCCCATCCCAGATCTTCCCCTCTGAGCTGGGATTAAAGTTAGACCCAGCCTGAGGGTTAAAATTTTATCCCAGTTTTAATTATTTATCCCAAGTTTTTCCCCCCCATCCCAAATCCCAGCGATGCCCCTCAGACCCCTCCAGGCACATCCCAACATTCCCGGATTTTTTCCTTGTTTTTTATACACAGAACCACAACTTCCTCTTCTCTTTTCTTCCCGTTTTTGCCCTTTTTTTTTTTTTGTTTTCCACTTTACCCACAAAAGTTTTGGGATCTTGCGGGATCCGGGATCCATCCAGCCCCACAGGGAAGTGTCACCATTTCCCATTTTTTTATCCCAAATCCCTTCCTTCTTCCCCCCAGGTGAAAGCAGGGACAGAGCAAGGGGTGACAATCAGAGCAGGGATCCCAACACTCCAAAAAACCCCAAAAATCCCCCCAAACCCCACACGGATCTCAAAGGAAAAAGCCTTTTTTTTTAAAGGGTTTTTTTAGGTTTTTCTTGTATTTCCAAAGCAGGGAGTGTCCAGCGAGGGAGGTCTGGGGTGTCACCTTTGTTTGATGATCCCAACACTCCAAAAAACCCCAAAACGCCCCCCAAACCCCACACGGATCTCAAAGGAAAAAGCCTTTTTTTGTTTGTCTTTTTTAGGGTTTTTTTGAAGGGTTTTTTAGGGATTTTTTTAGGGATTTTTCGTATTTCCAAAGCAGGGAGTGTCCAGCGAGGGAGGTCTGGGGTGTCCTTTTTTTTTGAGGGAGTTTTCGTATTTCAATCCCCAAAAGAGGACCCCAAACCGCACACGGATCCCAAAGGAAAAAGCCTTTTTTTGTTTGTCTTTTTTAGGGTTTTTTTGAAGGGTTTTTTAGGGATTTTTTTAGGGAGTTTTCGTATTTCCAAAGCAGGGAGTGTCCAGCGAGGGGGGTCTGGGGTGTCACCTTTGTTTGATGATCCCAACTCTCCAAAATCCCCAAAAGAGGACCCCAAACCGCACACGGATCCCAAAGGAAAAAGCCTTTTTTTGTTTGTCTTTTTTAGGGATTTTTTGAAGGGTTTTTTAGGGATTTTTTTAGGGAGTTTTCGTATTTCCAAAGCAGGGAGTGTCCAGCGAGGGGGGTCTGGGGTGTCACCTTTGTTTGATGATCCCAACACTCCAAAAAACCCCAAAACCCCCCGCAAACCCCACACGGATCCCAAAGCAAAAAGCCTTTTTTTTAAAGGTTTNGGGAGGTGACACTTTTGGGGTGTCCCTGGGGCCAGGGGGACGCGGCTTTGGGGTGATCTGCTGATCCTCTCTATGGCTCTTCGCCCACTCGGGGCATCGTCCCCACCGTGCTCTTGGGCCCTTCCCGCTTTCCCAGCGGGCCTTTTTCGGGAGCCACGGCCAAATCCAGCTCCTCCACATGGATCCAGAGGCTCCCTTCCTCAAGTTCACATCCATGCAATCCCATTTTTTTCCCCGCCGCCGTCCGTCTTTTTTTTTGGTAAAAACCACATCCCCCCCACCCCAAATTCCCGCCGAACCGCCCCCAAAAATCCACCATCCCTCAGCAATCCAGGGGCGCCGCCTGCACCTCCACGGCCAGGAGGCGTCCGCGCGGCCGGACGGGATAAACCACGCGCACGGCGCCGGCCCCGCCGAGCGCTTCCCGCCGGAACGCGGCG
>VWPU01003098.1:0-14256 GCA_013398955.1 Callaeas wilsoni
CCCGCGAGGGCCGCCCCTGCGCCGGGCGGGTGCGGGGAGCCGCGGTCCCATGCCCAGAGGCCGCGCCCAGTGCCGCCGCCGCCGGGCCCCGGCCAGGAGCTGCCTCGGCCCAGTGGGTCAGCCGGATGCCTTTTCCCAGCAGAGTTCCCTCTGGAGCTACGCTGAGTTGGCTCCGCTGCAGCTCCCGGGAGTGAACGCTGTGGTCGGTGATAGGCGCAGGGAGAAAAGCCTCCCCAGGGACCCGGCTGTCCTTACATCTCTCACAGTCCCTTCCCGCGTACCAAGGGTTGGGACCCAGGCCCAGACCCTTCCATGCCCTGCCGACCATGAAACAAGTCATCTGGTCATCAAACAGGTAACGTATCCACAGCAAGGCAGCCAATTTGGATTAGGATAAACGACATAAACCCATCCTGTCCCACTGTCCATTTGAAAATGGACAAAGCTTCATGTGTTTACAAGTAGCAAGACGACAGAAGTTAACTGGGAACTTCATGAAGAGAATTGCGAAACAGTGCAAGGTGACAGGTACCCATGCTCAGGTTGCCCTAAAGAGCTACAATGAACCAGCTCTACCTCACGTTTGCTGAACTTTTCCTTGTTTTCCCATTTGCAGATACTCACATACTGCCCCTGAGAACCAGTACCAGCTTTGCTATCATTGGCACAGCTTCTCTCTTTCAAGGAACAGAGCCTCGACGGCACTGACACACAGCTTTAACATGATTGCTGCAACCCACTGAGCAGCACTTTAATTTAGCTGCAAATACCAACAGCAATAGAAAACTCGGTAGCAGCACCAGTGCTTAAACACAAACGAGGGCTGTGCTATAGGGCATAGTTTAATTCTCCAGGGCAAAGATGAGGTTTTGCTGCATTTCATTATAAACACAGAAATTTTTCTCTACATGCTTTAAAATAATTCACAGCTTTGCATTCTGTATCACTGAGATCTGCAGTCAGAAACTCTTTAATCACCAAATTAAACATTGATTTGTAAAATCAACATCATGAAACAATCACATTATTGTACTCAGTTTCCCATGAAAGGGATGTAATCCCCAAGTAGAATTCATATTTAAGGGGTTTCCATCCAACATTAAAGTCTAACTGTGCTAATGGCATGCACACATACGCGGAACACTGGCTGGCACCGCCTCCAGAGTGAGGCGTGATCCAGCGAGGAAAAGAGTATTCTGTCATCAACAGGCCCAGGTTCAGCTCTTCACTCTGACTGGACCTGGTGGAGTGATCCTATTGAATGGGCAGCATTCTTGAGGAAGAATAAGAAAAGCAAGAGACAGCAGTGAGAGGAACTGGAATGCTGAGGTAAAGGTGAGGCATTTGCTGACCTTTTAGCAGCATGAGTTAGGATTCTCACTAAAGAGATACAACATAAATAACAGTTTCTGTACTATATGGAAAGTATGCTGTTTTGAATTGTCTTAGATAAGAGTCAGGTTTAGATCAGGTACTGCCCAAAGCCAGGTTAAAGAGTACATCCAAGAATGCTCATAAACTGGTGTAAAAACTAAAGTGGATGCAGGAAGGGAAATGAGTGGCTGTGGGAGGAGATCGGTTTCTTGAGTCCATGACATATAACTAGCTCAGCTGTGTGCATTGTCGGGCCTCTCATATCAAAGGCCCATTTGATGTGCACCCAGGTGCATATTCAGACAGGTAATTCAGTTATTTGTTAGTTATTTGTGCCTCATCAAAGAAAAGAGCTGTGCAATTGTAAATGTCAGTTTATATGGTTAAAAATAATGAGGAAAGCATACTTAATTTGCTTGGAGTGACATGCAATTTAAAAATATTAGTTAAACTATGATCATTGTTTGCCCATAAGTTCATGCATGTAATATTAAACACACAACTGAGTTAAACAAATACTTTCAAACATGTCTACAATAAAACCATTGCATACTGTTAGCTTATGGAACCATATCTTGTTTAAAATCAGCAGAAAGTTTCAGAGTCAGATTCAGCCAGGAAAATGGAGAAAGACACCATATTATAATATGGGAAAGGAAACACCAGATAGGAAAGAAAAGGCAGAAATGTATAAGAAAATACTAGGCCAGGCTGAAGCTACTTAAGGGCAGTGGTGATGACAGCTGCTTTCTGGAGCATCTACAGGAAGCAGACCACACTGGGTGTAGAAAGCACAGACTCAGGTTCCCTTTTGGTGATTCTTACTTGGTAGAAAGTCTGTCAGAGTGGTGAAACAGAAGGCTTTACTGAATGCTTGGAAACACCACAGTTCACCAAAGGACACCTTGCAGCACACAGAGATATTGCTTTAGGTCTTTTCATTTCAACAATATAAAGTATGGCTATAGTAGTACGTCAGGGGTTGAGGAGATCCTTACTCTTGCTGAGCTACAGACCTGTGCCTTATCTTTTCCTTATCAATTCCTTTGTTGGAATTATTGTAATTGTAATTCACATTTGCCTATCACTCTGGCTCTTAATGAATGCCTAGTGGATGGTTGGCCCGAGGATCAATAGTATCACGTCGGATGTACCTGGGATGAGAGAAATGGATGTCATAATAAATACCTCTACTGTGCTAAAGATGCAGAAATAATAAGTGGATCAGTACAAACGAAGTTGGTACTGTAGGTGAGAAGGCCTCACATTCAGCACAGCAGTGGCCTGCCTGTTCTGCAAATACAGCCTATTTCACATGTGTCTGTGCAATTTTAAATGGCATAATAAATCACACAACATTTTTTCACAAGTAAATTCTTCCTTATCTAACCAGACAATTCCCAAACCTTTAATGGACCCATGATTGTAAAATAATTTCATCTGAGTTTTTGAGCAGTAATCCTCAAATTATGGGTCTGTAAAAGCAATAATGTAATGTTTCATAAAAGAATTTTTCCTCAGTGAGTCTATTATTGTAATTAAAAAAATGTCTCCAATCACCTCTACATTCTGCATTAACCCTTTTTATGATAATTATGAGTAAAGTGCATCTCTCATTTCCATTAAATAATACCCTTGCATCTCACCAAAACAGTAGACTCTATAGGATTGAAAGCAAAATGATGGATGCAGACTCTTTTTTAACAGATTCTGTCCATGCTGCTACCTTGTTAAGGTAAAATCCACTCAGTTTAGAGTTATACTTTGATGTTCATATAGGACTAATTTAAAATGTTGAGACCTGATTTTCAGTCACACACTTTTGTGTTCACATAAATATATGTATATATTAGAAAACTATATATGAAGTTACGTATGTGTATGCTCCAGCATCTACTGGCCATGGGGAATTAATTATCACATCACAACATCCACCTTGAAAACATAACCAGCAGAACCCATCCTAGGTGCTCTACTTCAGAGTGATTTACAGATTATTTTAAAATCACTTTAGAAGACTTGTGCCTAGCTAAGTCATTGCTCAAGCCAAGTGTCAAGCCTTCATATCCCATTTCAAAACATAGGATATGGAGATGGTTCTAGAAATCTTGTTTGTAGATGTTATACCTTATATATGCTGGAGCTATAGGTATGTTCATTCATTTTGACAGAACTGGATCACAAAACAGTAACGTAGCACCACCAAAATAAAGTTTTGATAAAGTTTTACTGAGTGTAATCAAAAGGCATTACAATTTTTTAAAAATACGCAGTAGAAAAATGAAGACATAGAATGATACAGCAATGTTGACAAAGGTTATAGATTCCGCCAATATTAGTACTAAAAACATTAAAATAACTTGGAACCTTATCCTGTCCATGTGTGCAATACCTGTCTTATTCTGATTACATGTAATTTTATTACTTTATTCACATCAGTTATCCCTGTATCTAGTTTTTGTAACTAGTAAAAGCTTATGCTTCTTTTACAAGCATCTCTATCTATGGATTAATTTGGTTGAGATTTCTTTAAACTAAGACTATAATTTTACCAGTTCCACAAGTAATTTATATGCATTTATCTCTTTTTCAGCATATATCAGTTTCAATGCATGTACAGATTTGTGCAGATCAGCAAGACTGCGATCCCATATAATCACCACTGTTCTCTTTTGACAGCCAGCATTAAAGAAAAGTTGGTTAGAAAACATTAGGTGTGGTAACATACATAATTTGTCTCAGCCTCACACTGTTCATCTCTAGTTTTATTGCATCACTGCACAGCACTGTCTGGCTGCATTTAATAAGGTTTACATTTAGTGACAACTACACTCTCCCTGAAAGAAAAGAAAATTCTCCAGGGTCCTTTGCTGCACCAACTTCAACACTATTCCTGCCTTGATCCATTATAGATCATTACTAAACTTCACAGTGATCTATTTTCCTTCCTTTTCTTTAGGAATTTGTTATTCATGAATTCTGTGTAAAGCTGAAAAAATCCTGTTGTAATTCACGTTCATTTTATGAAATGTGATGGGAATAAATATGAGCAATTTGGTATCACAGGAAGGCAAATCCAAACCATTTGATGGAGAAATACTATAAGAACATCACTGATGTATAGGCATTTTTCCAAAGAGAGTACAAAGCTGTGATATTCCTCTGTGACACTCTGAACGTTCTATGAAATCCTGAGTTTGTATCAAGCAGACCAGATTATGAGCAGCAATTACATTAGGGTAATTGCTTGAAAAATAAAATAAAATTATTCTCTCTTGAAAGGGTTCCGTTGTCTTTGTAACTTCTATCAAGGCAGCATTAATTGTATATTAGGGTTTTTTTATCCTTATAACTTAGCTCTCTTAAAACTGAAGGTCCACACAACCTGCTCCATTAAGTAAATTGTCTCGTTTTTGTTTAATTGCGTTATTGAGATTAGATTTTTGAAACATGCAGCATAATTACAGAAGAGGATTAGAATTGTCTGCATTTCAAATACGTAGAGAAATAATTGGAGGAAGTTTATCAGGGTTCCTTAACAAATTTTTTAGGCTGCACTTTATCAATAGGCTCCACTGGACAACAAGTCATTCCAGACACCTGAAAGAAAAAGCCAGGCCACAACCAGCACTGTTTTATTTCTCTCTTCTTTTTGGCTTTAAATATTTTCAGTGTGATTCAGGTTTTAAAGTATAATCTCAAGTTGCTGCTTTATGTCAGCAATTATGTCAACAGTTTCAGGAGGCTGCCATCCATCACAGGCCAACACATACACTCATTCTCTGCAGCACACACAGCAGACTCTGTGCCCTGGAATCTTCTGAGCACCTTCCCAGTCCCACTGCACAGCACAGAGATTCTGCAGTTTACACAAGGACAGTGAGTTCCTACACATTTATTTCACTTGTGACGCCACAGTGAAAGGCTATTTTAACATCACATCCTACCTCTCTGGTGACTTTATCTTTTAATAATTGTATCTGGATTGATTTAAACTGCAGTGATGCTGGGTTTTGTTATCTACATAGTAGAAAAGCACTGCAAGACAATAATGAGACCCCATATCTACTAAGATCCTAAACTGATTTCTCTCTTCTGCCTGTTCCTTCATATCTATTGATGAGATGAGTTTGGATGATTTAATTTAGTTTATGATAAATCCTTTTGTGCTTTAGTTATATTAGGGGCTTACTCTCTCTGGTAGCTGGAGTCTTAAAGGATTTACTGTTCTCCTTGACATACAAAATGTTTGGTAAATGAGGGCTAAAGTAACTCAAGAAGTAAGTCTCTTCTGCTTGTAAATGATAGAAGAGCAGTACCAAAAGAAGGCTGAATCACATTTCAGGTGAATTAATGTGTTTTCAGATTCTCCTTCACCTACAGAAATCCAGAGAAATAACAGGCTCAGCGGGGCCCGAGGTTGTCTTTATTACTTTATTTCTTTTCTACAGAAGGAAATGGAACAAACCATCAATACATTCTTAGTCAACATACACTAGCTGCATAAATTACTAGACTTATTTTAGAATTTAAGTAGGAGATCAAACAGATTGGAATTAGAAGCATGAAAACTCCTCTAAGTCACAGAATGAACACAATGAATGCACATTAAAGCTATCTCCTAGGGAGAGAGCAAATATCTTTGCTCAGAATGCATGTTGTTATCAGAGCAGATGAAAATAGCCACCTGAGGTTGCTCAGCAATGTGCTTCCAGCCTCCAATTCTGTTAAAAGGAAAGAAAAACAATTAGAAATTAATTAAAGTGTTACATAAAATCAGGCTTATCAAAAATGGAGCATGCACAGAAAAGAAAAACATATAATTATGACTGAACAGACACCTTCAAATGAGTTCGGTGACTGGTTTTTGTACTGTGGCGAAGGGCTGTAAACCACTGCAGTGCAGATGCAGAGGCTGCAGAGCAGCTCCCCTGTCACACCACCCTGTAGTGTTTCCACTACCAGCCCAGAAAATGCTCGCTGGTGTAATGTTACCCATTAGTTGAAATGCTAATAATTTTTAGAGCTGTCTTCCATCCATTCTTACAACTGGGAAACTTGTGCAAACACTTACAAGTTAGCCAGAGTACGCTGTTCAGAAAGGCGATGTCTGAGAAATGGTGCAGCAAGTAACTCGGAGCTGGTGCTCTGCTGTTTCACCAAGAAGCACTGGGTTAAAATCACAGCAATAGTTACAGTACAGTTCTGAACCAGTCTCCATGCACTGTAGCGATTCCACTGTAAACTGAATAATAGTTAGGGTCTATACTACACAGTATACTTATTATAGACTGCCATTTTACTTGCATCCAATTACCAGTTCAGCAGGAAAAGCACAGTAGAGGCTAAGGATAACCAGGCTTCTCCTGTTTCATTGACAATTAAATATTTTTTTCTTTTTTTATATCCTACTACTTGTATTACCAATAACTGAAATTTAGCATCTCTGGCTACTCTTACTCTTCATTAAAATTTGTCCCAGATACTTCCTTAAATGTTTTATTTGGTCCTAGAAAATGTAATTTGTGTTTCAGCTGTCTCAAGGGTTGTCACTAAGACTGACGTATGGCTTTGTTTCCCTTATTTGTCTACTATAGTTATATTTTTAAAGTTCCAATGGTATGTTTTAGAGTATAAATTTCTCTTACACCCATTCTGCAGGACTTGCACTTCTTACTCACTGCAATACCCCACCGTTTTAAAAGTCCTAATGATTTTACAGTATGAAAGTATCCTTGGAATCAGCTAGAATCCTTACTGACAATTCTTCTAAATTTTCTTCTCGATGTTCTCAATACATATTCATAGTACAGTGATTTTTGGGTTCATAAAAGAGCAAATTACAGCTTATTTCCCAAAGCTCTTCTTAACATGAGTAGACTGATAACACAGCAAGAATTTAGAATTGTGCCTCAGTGAAACTGTTCCAGAAAAAGAGTAAAAAAGGATATAAATGAACATCTGAGCTCACCTAAAAAAGTCTACTCTTAGTATTGTATTAAAAAGGACATAACGATGATAACGTATTGGCGCATCAGGACAATAACCTCTGTTCAGCTAATTTCACTAAAAGACAAAACAAGTTTAAAGCACAAGGAAAGAAGAAATGCCAGCCTGTGCTCAAGTGTGGATGTCAGATCTTTACACAGGCTGTGAGCCAACACCTACCAGGAAAAGGACACAGAACATGTCAAGTCCATCGCTATTAAGTCGTGAGGTGGATTTCCATGACACAAAATGCTCTGCTCGCTTTGCTTTGTTGCCCTGGAGAAAGAAACACTGTCTTTCTGGATCCTCAGTGATTCTGCCAACTATTGACAGTAACAGCTAGAATGGTAAAAAACTGGTAGCATGTCATCAAGGGTGGTGGGCTTGCAGCTAGGGATAGGAAATTATACCTGCCCTGAAGGTATAATGTTTTCATCTCTGTTCCATGCTGCTTAGGCTGTTTTTATTATTGCACATTGTACAAAATTTCTAAAAAGTAAAATCTGTTTGAAGCATGCAAGTGAGATCTGATTAATATAAAACCCAGTAATGTTTTCACAAATCAGCATGCTAATTCAGACCACATTACAGAGAGGAAAGAAAAAAAAAAAGAAAAAAAAAAGGGATAAGCATAAACCATGGAACAAAACTACTGTCAGAGATTTGTAGAATAATCAAAGCTGCTTCAACCTTCAATGGAGTTTAAAACCATGAAAAGTCAGATTTTCTTTTGCATAAAGAAAACCCTGTAATCCAATATGCTCTTTAACTATGACACAGTCTGTGCAGCAGAGCTGTGGATCCTAGCCGCGTGTTCCAAGCAAAGCATGAAAATAAAAGGAGAGCCTGTGGTAAATGTGTTGAAGAACACGAAGGGAAAATAATTTCAACAACTGAACAATGAGTGAGCAGGACTGGCAGCTCTGTGGATTCATACACACATAGGCTGTAAGTATGCCTAGAGAGAAGGAAAAAAAAAAAAAAGACAGAGAGTATGAGGATAATCAGTGATTTAGATGTTCAAAACTGTTTTAAGAGAGCACTGGTACTTGTTTTCACAAAGCTTTAACCATACATGTTGTTACTATACAACATCATGTAAATCTGATGCCTGAGGCAGTAAGAGATTTGCCAAAAACTGAAAGACAAAATCAAGAAAATTTCTGCCCTTGCACTTCCATGTTTTTGAAGGTTGAGTCATCTGAGATCCTCTTTCGTACGCATCAACTTCTCACACGGGATCAATGGTGCTCCCCTGAGCTGACATTCATTCTTTTATCCTTGAGGGCAGCGGCAGCATGGCTGCATGCACTACTCCCCAAGAAGGCATCCCTTCCCAGAATATCCACGTGGCTGTCAAAACATTCCAGTTACTTCTTTAGTTGAAGATAAAGGTGCCAGATAGGGAAGCCAACAAAATTAATTAAAAATATTATTTTAATAAAAATTAGGAAATAAAATCAAAGAAAACTGTAGTAAAACCACTTAGGATAGTATCCACCAGTGCCTGTAGTGGCAAATGAACAGGAATGTTGCAAAATGGTACCTACTTAAAATCAGAATTACGTGAAGGTAACTATAACTTTTATAAATAAATAATTTCTGTACAGAGTTCTCACTCTGGGAAATGTCAGAACCAATCCATATTTCAGAGGGCATAGGAGAGAACCCTGCAGTAGGCAACAATAATAAAAATTTATACATATGTTCCTCCATATGTTGCTCTATATCTATTTATTACACATTTATGAATTCTTTTAAAAAGAAAGCAATCAAGCTGATAGAACCACTGGAGTCACAAATTCTAAATTAAAAGTAGCTAACAGAAAATTTCTTTGATCTTGTACAGATTTAAGAGGGCTCCAGGGTAATGCAGGATACATAGCACAGAAAATTCCATGATCCCCAGACTGGTGTATACATCTACAGCGATCAGTGTTCAAATACCCTTCATTAGAGCACCTTTTCCTATGGCAGCATAGTGTTTGTTTTGTCCATGTCAGGGGAGGTACTGTAAAGATTAAACCAGTTTTAAAATCTATTTGAATAAAATACCCAAGTATTCACTTATACTTAAATTTGTATTCCCATTGTCAGACTCACTTACAGACTTCTGGAGTTAACTGTAATTAGCTTTTATGAATCTATCATTATTCACAGACCATCTTGGAACAAATGAACAAAAATATGTGTATGCATCTGTGTTGTTGAGTACTAAAAATATGGCAGCTCACATATAATTGTCATGTAACTTAGGAAAACCTACTCCTTTTAAAATATTCCTTTACTATAGTAATTTGCCAGCTTTCATAAATGGCAGTAATTACAACAACTGCTATTTTTTAATCTTACTTATTCCATACTTTTCTGCTCTAACTATGAAAAAATAGTAGTAGTTATGTCCATAAAAATGGCATTGTACTAGCTTGAACAAAGATAGTGATTCAAAGAGATAATATTTAATACCATTATTTAATTAGCCAACATGGCATTGATACATTTCCATGGCCACAGTTACAGCAATCACAAATTCAACTCTTCTTGCCTCCCCTATTGCAAAGAACTGGTGGATAGTGACGAGTTAATTTGTTCTCAAGCCTACATTTGCTGAACTTAATGGCAAAGCAGTGTCTATTGATTACAGTGACACAGAAGGAGGGATCACAAAGGTTTTCTGCTTCTCGAAAGCAAGCCACACTACCAAATATTTAACTGTCAAGCAATTTTAAATATTTCTTCCTGTGTCTATGCATGTACTGAAAGTACATTAATCTCAGTTGGAAACAATTACAAATATTCATTGCAGTGCCCACATTTAGCTTGGCACTAATCTCATTGGTTTTGCTGATAATTTTCTTGATGCATGCCAGCACAGAAGGGCTCAGTAAGATTTCTGCAAAGCTCTATCCACAGTCAAGGGCACAAAAAGTTAACACAAAACCCATGAGTGATATGCAAATCTTCATGTGCAGGCATTCACCATCCTACTATTCCCACAATGTAACTTTGTTTCAGAAATATTTGTATTTACTGTGTAACATATGTTCTTCTTCCTTATGGGCAATTTTCACTCCCATGGTCATTACTAATATTCTTCCTGAAGTCCTTCACAGGGAAGAGCAGATGCAGAGCAAATATGTGGATCAATTTCAGATTGCAGAGTACCAACCAAGAGCTCTGCAGCCGCATTAGCTATGATCACTGTCAGGCATGCCTAAAACCAGTAGCGCCAAGGCGCCCCAAATCTATTTTTATGCTCTCCTGAGGGCCCCACATTCAGAGCTACTGAAATACAGAAACCAGCAGCAGCTGCATAATCAATTTATGTGAAAACATTTGGAAACTATTAAGTCAGAAATTCAACAAGAAAGTATCAAAAGAAGTGACTAAATCCTTTTCTTATTTATAGTCAGATGACACTGAATTTGGACCACGATATCTAAACAACAGTGTTATGGGTCTTACTAGCACCTTTTTTGAGAGATGTGCTATCTTATAACAGCCTTGGGCTCTAATAATTCCAAATTTGTATTTGCAACTACTAATTCATTAATTCTCCCTTAATCTTCCAGGTTTTGTTTCCACAGACCACAGCCAGAGAGAATGCCAGAAGAAATCACAATTGACCTCATGGGAAACAATATTAAGGAGCACATGAAACTCACTCTCTTCTTAGAAGGGCAGCAGGTTCTGGCCATGGCAACCAAGGCAGTTTACTCATTTTGATCAGGTGTCCCAAGTTAACTATTCCCCCAACGCTTTAGTTTTTAAAGATAGTAGTCAAAGAACTGCAGACCAGAGACCTGCATATCTTTTCAGCTGGTTAGAGTCAAGAAGTAAAAGTCTTGAGGGTTTTTTTCATTCAATATGCAAACCTTACAATCTGAAGTTTCATTTAAGGAATTTGCTAGAAATACCTTGGATACATTTTCTGAGGCAAAAGAAAAAGATGTCATGTGATAATCATACCTGGGCAGTCTGCATAATCCCAATCTTCATCACATGTGTGCAGTCATGGTGGTTAGGAACATAGAGCTCTTGCACTTTGAGGGACATTCTGTTACAGAATACAGAAGAATAAACTTTAGAACTCAGCCAGTATAGATAATACAGTATAAGGATTGGGTTTGGCTGGCATTAAAGGTAGGGAAATAATAGGATATTGGTACCCTGATCAATTGAGATAGTGCATGAATACATATTTATTACATAAAGATTACTCAAATTACCTTGAGAAGCACATAATAAAAGAGCATAACCCATAAGAAGGAAAAGAAAGAGTGATTCTGTTCTGCCTAAAAATGACATGCAAATTAAAATGTTAATTTTAAAAAAATTTAAGTCTAGTACTGAAAAAAATAGCCACTCAGGGCTGGCCAAACAGACCTGAGTTAGCATATTATTTGACAATTTCTGTTACTGACAATAAGTATTTGTTTTAATAAAGAAGCACTATATATAGTATAATTAATCAGAAATAAACATGCGGAGTTAATTGAAGAGATTATATCAGTAATTTTTTCAAATATTAAGCCCTATTCATAGGGACACTTTAATAAATTATTTCTGAGCTATGACCTTCTACCATGTTCATTCAGCAAGATATGTCAAATGAAATAATATGTATAAATGGTCATATTATTTGCTCTTATGATAGTTATAACTATTACGATATTTTTAACTATTATTTTGTCCCTGGACAAAGAGAGAAAGTTTTCTGATATATATAATATACATACTAAAAAACATATATTTTTTTTAAAAGTCTACAAACAACACCTGGTCAACCCTTACATCATTTTAAAAAAGCTGTAATTCAGACAATTTCGAAATATTTCTTGTGTTAAAGTATTAGCAAGGGGTTTTTCAGAAAAAGCCATTACTCAACAGTTTCCATAGACAACAAACAGCCAATCATAAGGGTTAGTTGTGTTTAGGCATTTGTAAGTAAAGAATAACCATAAGTACTACAGGAGATAAGGACAGACCTTGTTGTTTTGATGGCACTGCACAGTTAACAGCACAGGAAAGAATCTACCCACACAGCTTGAATTGATTCATCTTTTCTTCTCTTCATTATGAATCGGATTCTTTATTGCCTTTTTATTGAATGAAAACCTCACTACGGCACACTCAGTGGGAGTTTTGCCATCGACGTCAAGTGAGGTCACTGCTTGCTTACCTCTCCAAATAACATTAAAAATAACTTTGTATATTTAAACCTTAATTATAGCTTAACTACAGTTTTTGAAAGAAAGAAAAGTCCTGTTGCAAAAAAAAAAAAAGACACATGCCTCCCCCAGGCGTCATCTTTCAAATGATGTAAAACAGAGAGAAGCTGCTGGCTTTCCGACGGTTGCTGAATGCATGGCAATGTGCATGCTGGCCCTTACAATATGTGAAACAGAGCTTCCCACAGCCATTCTAGCGGCACATGTACGCCATGCAATCTGTGCAATCTCACATCTCCAGGATTAGATAAAAGCCTGCATTATTAGATAAATCCACAAGAGCTGTGCTGCAGGTTGCACAAGTCCGTCTGCACCTCTTTACCTTTATCATAATGAAAGAGATGCACAGAGACTGCAGAGAGACCATAGCCATTAATAAATACCTTCAAAATATACTAAATTTAAATTCATTTGAGGATTGAAAGGTTCCTTGGCCAAACATGAATGCTACATGTAGGAGGCCCTATGTCATGGTTTAGGAATGATATTCCCGAATTTAGTGCTCCCAATGAAACACCCCAGACCACATGCCGCTCACTCACTTCTCCCTTCCCCCTGCAGTGGGACAGAGAGGAGAACTGGATGCACAGAAATGTAAAGATCACGAGTTGAGATAAGAACTATTTACTAGAAACAGCAATGAAATAAGAAAATGAACAGTAACAACAAGAATACCAATAAGAGCATGTACAAAACAGATGAACTACTCGCACACGATCACTTACCACACAGAACCTTCTGCCACCCAACCACACACTCCAGAAAACAGAAAGACACAACACCACTGCACATGGTGTGAGGTAGTATTGGATAACCCCAGGGTCCTGGCCATGTCCCTCCTGGCTGCTACAAAAGTTAAGCCATCCTACACTTTCTACAGCATCTATATCATGCCAAGATATGATACCTTCCAACTATATTCGTGTGTGTGTGTGTGTGTGTGTGTAGATATATACTTATATACATATATATGTGGGGGGAAAGAAAGAGAGAAGGAGGGAGAGAGAAAGATGGGGAGAATATATGCTTTCCGGTGGTTGCAAGTTCCATTAGGAACTCACAACTGGTATTTGGTGCAATTCACACTCACTGTCCGTGGTAGCAATGGCACACAGTGACTGTGTCATTCAGCAACCAACATTGTATAATTCAATATTACAAACTCTTCTCACCCAAAAATCAAATCCCCTCAAGGTGAATATCATGTTTCCCCATCCCTCTGCATCACCCACCAAGTGCACACAGGTCCTTGAGTAAAAGCAGTCTCGCACATGGTTTTGCCTTTGCCTGAGGCAGGATGAATCCGTACTGCCTTCCCTAACACATTTCTCATAGGCACCACGGGGACTTTATCCCTTGCTATGACTGACCAGGGCCAGCTTCCTTGGCAGAGCCTCTAGTGAAAACTAACCAGGTGGCCTTTGCTAAATGTAGATCCCAATGTCCAAAGGTCCCACCACCCACTGCTTTCAATGTGGTTTTAACAGTTCACTGCACCACTTGACTTTCCCTGAGGCGGGTCCATGACAGGGAATACGAAACACCCACTCAGTCCCGAGCTCTATGGCCAAGGTGTCCATGAGTCTACTTCAGAAATGAGTCCTACTGTCTGACTCAACTCTTTCTGNCTGGAGTGCCATGTTGTCACTGCTAAAAAGCTGTT
>VWPU01003100.1:0-16680 GCA_013398955.1 Callaeas wilsoni
ACCATTCCATGATTCCATGGTAAACCTTCAAATCCCATTTTCTCAAATATAAAAATAATTGCAGATTCAGGCATCCCTTGGAGAGCTGCAATTAGTTCTGAGAACAAAAGGCTTTACAGTTACACGCCGTTACAATCATGTTCTTTAAAAGGTAAACCAAAATTACACAGCCCCTTTTTCTCCCTGAGCATCTGCAGGAATGCACTTTCAGGTACATATATCTATGTATGTTTTTAATAATGCTCCCTCGTTTGACATGGTGTCTTGCCAAAAATGAAATCATTAATGAACTCCGCAGGGGATTTATGCAGATCCAGAGCTGCTCATTACATCTATTTTTAAGTCTATTGCTGCACTGAGGGCGAGGGGAATTTGTTGGAACCTGTAGCGTTAAAACTTGTAATTTTGTTTGCTAACACTTGCAGAAGATTACAGCTGTGATCCCAGGCCCTTTGAAGTCAAGGGGAGCAGGGGGATCATTAGCATAGGGATTATCCCTGTTTTCCTAACACAGTACTCCCAGGGAAAAGATCCCTGTGTCCATCTCCTCCCACCTGGGGAATGCACGTGGCAGGGACGGTGTGGGGGGAGTTCTTTCCAAACTGTGGCTCTTCCAGAGGATGGAAGTGTGGCCTCTGGTGTGTCCATGAAGTCTGAGTGTCCGTAAAATCTGGAAGTCCATGGAATCCACAAAGTCTGTCACTGTATAATTTTAAAAGAAATAGTCTAAAATCTTATTCTTGGGGGCAGGGTTCTGGGTGACTCCTTCTGTGCATTTTGAGAAATGTCCATCTCAGACACTGAGTGTTCCCTAAAAAAGGTGTTCTCAGAGGCCTCTGGTGTTAGGATTTTGTCTGGGAGCCTCTCTGCTCTGGGATTATGGATACACAAACATAATTTGTGCAAGCAGCTGGAGCAAAGGTGCATCAGGGCCAAATGCAAGGGCAGGTTTTTGTAGGAAAGAGCCTCTTGCAGCAGCAGGATACAGACATGGAAAAATAACATTATATGTGTCTGCAGGAGCCAAGGGGAGTGTGAGGTTGCTGCTGGTGTTGGGTTCCCTGCAGGTATTTAATGGGGTTTGCTGCGACATGTCCCAATTGGAGAGTGGTTCTGGAGCTGACAGACTGTGCTCAAGGCAAATTCTTTTCATTAAAAAAGGATTTAATTAATTAGAGCCGACTGTCAGCTGACAGGTTAATTGATAAGGGAAGTGGGCCCCAGAACCTGGAGGTGAGATTATACTGTGACTTTAAATCTTTACGGTCTCTGATAAAACTTAGGCTTCCACTGGAATGTCAGAGAAATCTCACTGGCTGTTTTACAGGGCACGGTGCCTGAAAAGATTTGCAAGAAAAGCTGCAGTTTCCTAAAATCCAGTTTTCAAGTTAAGATCTGATCTGGCAAATTTATTCTATGCTAAGGCTCATTGAACTGTTTCAGTGGCAGCTTTGCACATTGCTGTGCTCACGTGGAATTGGTTGGGGATGACGGGGAGTTCACGTGGAACTTCTTTAATTGGCTAAAATAAAACTTACTGCATCTTCTTTTTAACTGCTGAAATAAGTAATCACTTGCTCCAATAAATAGGAGTTCTGGAACCACTCTTTTCTAATAATTTGCTTTTTAAAATGGAAATGAGCTTGGGAGTGAGTTTAGTGATTGATAGGAAGGTAACTGAGAGTAGAGTGAGATTGAAAATTGGGAAGGAATTATTCCCTGTGAGGGAGGTGAGTCCCTGGCACAGGGTGCCCAGAGCAGCTGTGGCTGCCCCTGGATCCCTGGCAGTGTCCAAGGCCAGGCTGGACAGGGCTTGGAGCAGCCTGGGACAGTGGAAGGTGTCCCTACCATGGCAGGGGTGGCATTGGATGATATTTAAGGTCCCTTCCAACCCAGACCGTTCCGGGATGCTGTGAAAGGGCGACATGGGCTGAGTCCACCCTGGGACCAGCTGACAGATCTGGGCTCAGTGAAATTCCTTTCCAGTTCCATCTGGTGAGCACGAATGAGAAAAGGGAGGGCTTCTGGTAGTTATTCTTTGAGCCGTGTGGAAACCATATTTTATAGGATAGAAAGATAATCGTGAAAATACAAGTCAAATAGCAGGGTCTGGAAAAATCCAGCTGGAAAACTGTCTTGACCTCCACCAGAGTCCACTAAAGCTGTACAAGGAGGCTGTGGTGGGGGAAAGCCACTCACCCATATTTAACCCTTTCTGGTTTCTCCAGGTTATCCTTTAGAGCTGGACATGAAGCCTTTAATTTGTGGTGTCCAGAGAACACATAGGCGCAAGCAAGGTTGGATGATGGTGTGAACATCAGGGGTGTGTTTGGCAAGAGAGGTCAGAGCAGGGTGAGCTCATGGGCAGGAGTGAGGGGAAGGTCTGGGCAGGAAGGTCCCTGTCACTTGTGGTGCTGTTAAAACCTGGGTATAATTTAAATGTAGTTTTTGGCCGTGTTTCTGAGGAAAATCACTGGTATAAGGAAGGTGTTTCCTGGTAAGCTGAGAGCAGCACATCACTCATCGGATTCAAAGGAAGAAATTTCATTCTGTTACAAATGAGGTGATTTACACTGGCTAATAATAACTGTAACTGTTCTATGGGGGTGAATCATGAGGATTTGCCATAATGGTTGTTTTCATTGGCACATGAGTACCTGGCTGCAAGAGCTCAGACACTCCTGTTACAGCCCTTTCCTCTTGGGTAGAATTAGATGCATGGATTGCATATATCAGTATAATCAACCCTGCTAAGATGTCAAAACATCGAGTGTCAATCCTATCATAAAATCTAAACCCATCTTGTTTTCCTTTCCCTTTTTTCCCCCCTTGTGCTCCATCTAAAATAAATAACTGAGAAATAACTGAATGAATATAACTCATTTCTCCAAAGAAAGAAAAATAATTGCCTCCAGACTTCTAACTTACCTGCCAAATTGCATCCTGATGTGAATTGCAATGGACAAATTATAATCTTTTGAGACAAGGAAGGAGATGATGGAGTCTGTAAGTGACCCTTCCCTGGTAGGCACAGTCAAAATGAAACTAAACTTGGCAAGGGATTTGCACTCACATGGGGGAAGAGTCGGTGCCCAGGTCACCCTCCAGAGGCATTAACTTGAGAGTGTGAGGAGAAGAGCTGCCAGAGCCTGCCCAGGGCTGGGCTGGGGCAGGAGCAGCTCCAGGGCTGTCAGAGTTACACACTCCATGAGCTCTGTGTTCCTCCACTGCAGGGGAAAACCCAAACCAAGCAGCCAAAACAAAACAAGGACAATAAAAAGCACAGGGGAGGAGGAAAGTCCAACCAGGGAGTCTCCTGTTTGAGGATTTGTCTTGCAAAGGCCTTTTACAAGCGATGGAGCGGGCAAGGACCATCAGCGAGACTGGGGCATCTCTCCCCAAGAAGTTTGGTATTTGGTGGAGGAGCTGGAGCTAGATGAAGTTCAGTATGTGGTAGAGGGGTGGAATGAGATGTTCTTTAGCCCAAACCATTCTAGAATTCTGTGATTCTCTGTCCCCTGGGTTCAGCCCCTCTCAGACACTGTCAGTCTTGGAGGCTCCTCGTGGTTCTTTTTGAGTGCAGTGATGCCTTTTGGTGCCCCAGCCAGTCCTGAGCAGTGTCTTGGTTTAAATCCAGCACCTTGTATAAATGTGGAGCAAGCTCCAGGGCTGTCAGAGTTACACACTCCATGAGCTCTGTGTTCCTCCACTGCAGGGGAAAACCCAAACCAAGCAGCCAAAACAAAACAAGGACAATAAAAAGCACAGGGGAGGAGGAAAGTCCAACCAGGAAGTCTCCTGTTTGAGGATTTGTCTTGCAAAGGCCTTTTACAAGCGATGGAGCGGGCAAGGACCATCAGCGAGACTGGGGCATCTCTCCCCAAGAAGTTTGGTATTTGGTGGAGGAGCTGGAGCTAGATGAAGTTCAGTATGTGGCAGAGGGGTGGAATGAGATGTTCTTTAGCCCAAACCATTCTAGAATTCTGTGATTCTCTGTCCCCTGGGTTCAGCCCCTCTCAGACACTGTCAGTCTTGGAGGCTCCTCGTGGTTCTTTTTGAGTGCAGTGATGCCTTTTGGTGCCCCAGCCAGTCCTGAGCAGTGTCTTGGTTTAAATCCAGCACCTTGTATAAATGTGGAGCAAGCTCCAGGGCTGTCAGAGTTACACACTCCATGAGCTCTGTGTTCCACCACTGCAGGGAACACCAAAACCAAGCAGCCAAAACAAAACAAGGACAATAAAAAGCACAGGGGAGGAGGAGGAAAGTCCAACCAGGGAGTCTCCTGTTTGAGGATTTGTCTTGCAAAGGCCTTTTACAAGCGATGGAGCGGGCAAGGACCATCAGCGAGACTGGGGCATCTCTCCCCAAGAAGTTTGGTATTTGGTGGAGGAGCTGGAGCTAGATGAAGTTCAGTATGTGGTAGAGGGGTGGAATGAGATGTTCTTTAGCCCAAACCATTCTAGAATTCTGTGATTCTCTGTCCCCTGGGTTCAGCCCCTCTCAGACACTGTCAGTCTTGGAGGCTCCTCGTGGTTCTTTTTGAGTGCAGTGATGCCTTTTGGTGCCCCAGCCAGTCCTGGGCAGTGTCTTGGTTTAAATCCAGCACCTTGTATAAATGTGGAGCAATTCAGGACATGCTTGTGTCCTGTCACACAGGTACTGGATGGCTGCCTGTCTTTAAAAATGGCCATGAGAACACAGAGGATTCTTAGGCAAAGGCAGAGAGATTTCCAGGATGTGCTTAAAACCTGGCTGCAGCTTTTATCCCATTTTCAGTGTTGGAGTGGCTTCTGTGAGCCTGGGGGCATAGCTGGGGGTTTAACTTGCAGAAGGTCATTACAAAGGGGTGAGGACAGTAATGCTGAATGGTGCAGGATGTAAAGGTTCATTTTGAACTCCAGAAAATACCAGTGAAGAAACAAAACTTCATTTTCAGATGGGAGACTGTTTTGTGAAACATCTTTCCACACACCCCACTCAAATCCCCACTTTGTCTGCACACACAGAACCTGAATTTNTAAATCCAGCACCATGTATAAATGTGGAGCAATTCAGGACATGCTTGTGTCCTGTCACACAGGTACTGGATGGCTGCCTGTCTTTAAAAATGGCCATGAGAACACAGAGGATTCTTAGGCAAAGGCAGAGAGATTTCCAGGATGTGCTTAAAACCTGGCTGCAGCTTTTATCCCATTTTCAGTGTTGGAGTGGCTTCTGTGAGCCTGGGGGCATAGCTGGGGGTTTAACTTGCAGAAGGTCATTACAAAGGGGTGAGGACAGTAATGCTGAATGGTGCAGGATGTAAAGGTTCATTTTGAACTCCAGAAAATACCAGTGAAGAAACAAAACTTCATTTTCAGATGGGAGACTGTTTTGTGAAACATCTTTCCACACACCCCACTCAAATCCCCACTTTGTCTGCACACACAGAACCTGAATTTGTCTAAAAAAGCCTTTTGCTGTAAAATCTAAGAACAGATACAAATTCAGTAAGAAACTACAGTACACACTGTAGCATCAACTGTGTAAAAAAACCCCAAAAACTGAGAAGGATTCTGCTGTGAATTCAACATGAGCAGTGGACACAGGAACTTCAGTGAACTTAGTGACTTCAGTGAATACAGGAACTTCAGTGCCTGCTGTAGTTGAGTCCTTCAAGACACACGTAAAAACTAGAATGAAAGATTGTTTTCCTGAATTTGAACCATCTAGATTGTTACTTCACCTATTTGGATGCATCTGGATATGCATATGGTTTTCTGGCCCTTTCAATGCTTGTGATTAGGTCTAATTTTGGGGTTTTTTTGTAACTTCCTAACCTCTTGTGGAGAAGTCAAACTATCCTGCAGCCTTTGGTGAAACTCAAAAACCCTCTGGTATTTTGTCACTCACTTAATGCTGTTACTGCCTGTGCACATTGGGGTCCATTTAGGGGCATCCTCAAAATATAGAGCCAAAATATGTGCTGCCAAAAGGCTTTAGGTCAGTTTGGATGGGGTCAGCAGGTTGACAGATCCCCCACTGGTTGAAGCTGGAAGTCAGAAGCCAAGTGGAGAGTTTTGTACCCAACTCAGGTCACCTAAAAGCTGATCTTGACCTCTGTAAGGTGGCTGGCTGTGTGAGTGGTGCTGCCATCGGAGCTCGTGCTGCATACAGGGATTAAGACAGGGAAAATAAAGGACGGAGTAAATCCTTCCAGCCTTGGCTAAGGGGAGCAGGAGCCACTACAAAAAGGAGCTCGTGTCCCACTGTAAAATGGTTGGATAAAAACTGCACCCCTGTGTTCGTGGCGGGCTCTAGGACACTTGTGATTGGGTTTTTTTTGGCCTCAGGAATGTTAAATGTCATTTGGTAACTTGCTCTGGAAGGTGATAGCAGGACTCTAAGCATTTTCTGAGGGAGGCATGAGCTGTAGAGGTTTATTAATAGGATGTAAAACAATTATTTGTTTGTGTGCTTTTCCCCCTCAGGAATTTTTTCTTTTTTGTTTTCTAAATAACACAAGACATCCTTGGCAGCAGAATCCCCACAGTTGTTAATGTGAGATTGTTATCAGATCTGGCAGTGATTGTTTTCTAATAATAAGTATGTTTTTCCCTTGCTGCCCATGTGAGAGTGACAGTTTGCTGCAACTCAAGGCAAGATGAAAAAGAAATTCAGCATTTGCCACTTACATCCCTGAAAACAAATGATCTACGTAGTGCAGATCCTTTTCTATTATTTATCTGCCTTTTAGTTATCTAAGAAATGGATTTCCAAGAAGCAGATGAGAGGCAGGGTTGGAATTCCTCTGCTTTTTAGCTCCTGTTTAGGTCCTGTTCTTGTTTGGGTTTGACTGATAACTCCCCTCCACTCCCAAGAGAAGAGCTGCTGAGCCTCCTTTCAGTTCTGGTCCTACTGCGAAGGTTTGTTGAGATGTTTTCATTCCGTGAGCTTGACAGCTGCCTAGGTCAGCAGTGTCTGCTGTGGGACAGCAGGCCCACTGCGGCAGTCTCCTGCTGAGCCCGCTGCTGCTGCGCTTTGTGTTCTGGCTGGGATTCACCCCTGGGGCTGCCCAGCAGCTGCCCGTGGCCCTGGTGGAGGGAGCCGACCCAGAGGAGCTAAATCCTCCTCCAGGAAGGCGTTGCAGAGGCCGGGAACAGGTGCGGGTTCCCGGCGTTTCTCATTTCCCGCTGCTGCTGCAGTGGTGTGTCCTCTGCTCGGTCCCTCGGGCTGTCCCAGGAGCTGCAGAGGGGACGCTCCTGGGGTCCGCAGCGGCCTGGCAGGGACCGCGCAGCGCTGTGGGATCGCAGACCGGCCCATCGCCCTGCCCCTGCTCCAGCCCGTTCCCGGAGCAGAGCTCCGTGGGGGCTGTGCAGTCCCGTGTCCCCAGGCAGGCCCGTGTCCCCGGGCTGTCCCGTGCCCGCAGGCCGTCCCGTGCCCCCAGGCCGTCCCGCGTCCCCCGGCAGTCCCGTGTGTGTCCCCAGGCTGGCCCGTGCGTGTCCCCAGGCAGTCGCGTGTCCCCAGGCAGTCGCGTGTCCCCAGGCAGTCGCGTGTCCCCAGGCAGTCGCGTGTCCCCAGGCAGTCGCGTGTCCCCAGGCAGTCGCGTGTCCCCAGGCAGTCGCGTGTCCCCAGGCAGTCGCGTGTCCCCAGGCAGTCGCGTGTCCCCAGGCTGTCCCGTGTCCCCAGGCGGTGGGGACGGGATGGAGCCAGGGCAGGAGCGGCGGCCTGGGCTGCATCCCGCGGAGGAGAGGGCAGCGCTCTGCGCTCCTCTGCTGTTGTGGCAACAGCACAACAGAAGCAGGGGCTGATGCCCAGACACGAGGCCACCTCTTTCAGAAAGGGATTAAGTAGCTGAAAGCACTTTTTTAGCCTGAAAGTGATACTGTGTTAAATATAACCCTTCTGGACTGTTTCTTCCTGGGGATTATTTTGGAAAAGCGCTGTGGCCCTGGATCAGTGAGCACCCTTTGATGCTGGGTGTATTAACCACCACTGAGAACATTAAGAGAGCACAAGCTGCTATGAGTTATTTTTTGCCTTATCATCATCTTCATTTTAAGATTACTGGCAAGATCCTCTCGTCTTCTCTACGTGATATTCTTAGCTGGAAGATTAACTGATGTTCAATTTCTAGAGTGATTTTAGTCTTATTAGTGAGAACATTTGCCAGTGTGTACTGTGTTTTAATTTAGTTGCCTGTATTGGAATTTAAAGTCTAGAAGACAGCATGTTCTTCTGTGTTTAAAAATGTGAAATCCATTTAGTAAGAGTATTTTTTTTTTTTTAGTGTGGGACAGGAGTTGTTTAGCAAAGAGTAGGCTGTACATGGTAGCCCAGCCCCAACTCGCAGACTTAATGATGCCTGACTGCAAACTGGTGTGGGAAAAGGCTGGCATCAAGAATCCCTTGAAAATTAAATTTCAAGAAAATAGCACAGGTGGAGAAAGTATATTACTCTGTTTTTCTTTGCTGTTTTTTGTGTACCGGGTATTGCAACCAATAATCATTGTACTTATTTGGGTGAAATACTCCTCTCTCTCTGAATAACTTTCATTCAATGAGCTGCTATGCTGTCATTCCTGTTATCCAAAATTGGAGTTCTGGAATGGATATCCAGGATTGGGAATAGGAAGATTAAAAACTTTCTTCACGCTTTCCCCCAAGCCCTTTGGCTGTGAGAGTGCTGAGATCTCATCCTTTTGTTGCTGCTGCACACAGTGGTGCTTTTCCTTTCGAGCCAGTGTTTTATCCACACTCTCTCACACGTGGTGTTGGGGAATCCTTTGGAGCTGTACGTTGGGAGGATACTTGAACACTTGGAAGGGTAAAGGATCAGGGTGGGAAGTGGACTCTGTCCTCACACTGTGATGTGTGAGAGGGGATGTTTTGAAAGTCATTTTTCATTTTTGAGTGATTGGACTCCATGGTCTTAGAGGTCTTTTCCAGCCTTAGTGATTCCGTGACTCTGTGACTCAAAGGTGGTGTGCCAGGAGCTTGGATAAACACGGAGCTGAGCATTTATTATCCTGAGGTATTTACTTGTATTTTTTAAAGCTGATGTTTCCTAGCTGGAGCAACTGGTTCAAATCCAGGTGTGGGTATGGTGCCAGCCTCACTCGCCCTGCAGTTTCAAACAGGTGAATGGAAAAACCCTGCAGAGATTCAGCCACTGATGGTGGCACTGGCACACATTTACACCATCTATTCACCATGGCACAGCTTCTTCATTTCTTCCTTTTGTGAGCTGATGGTTGCTTAAGCAGCTTAAAGTTCGTTCACAATATTATTGCGTATGGTTTTGAAGAATGACTTTTTACTGTGAAAACCTGCAAAAGGCAGAGATAATGTTACCTGCCAAGTGTGTGGGCCTGGAAGGAGCTGGTGCTTCGGCTGCCTCACAGTTCCATCTCCTGCATCATTAGCAGAGCTCAACAACAGCTCTTGTCTGCTGTTAGAGAGGCCCTTACCACTACTAAGAGAAGCTGAATTACCATGGAGTGGTAATAAGATGCAGCATTACTGCCTTTCATGATTTTATCAGAAGTCTCATCATCTTTTTTTTGTTGTTATCTTAGATCCTGAAGTAATACCATTATGTGAAAGGCATTCCCTTTCATGAGGCTAAAAACTGCAATACAAGTAAAGAAAGCCCTGAGTATACATCCTCTGGTTTTTAAAGCAGGTTCCTGAGAGGGGCATTGACTTGTGGTGGGTTTTATGCTTGAGACTGGAAACACTACAAAGTTTTGTCCAGCTGTAAGAGCAGTGAAGGATCTCCTAATTGTGAGCTTCCTGTGCCTGAAGGGAGCCTAGAGGAAAGATGGAGAGAGTTTACTTACAAGGGCCTGGAGAGACAGGACAAAGGGAATGGCTTCAAATGGACAGAAAGTAGGTTTAGGTTGGATATAGGAATAAATTCTTCCCTGTGAGGATGGTCAGGCCCTGGCACAGGGTACCCACCAAAGCTGTGGCTGCCCCTGGATCCCTTGAAGTGCCCAAGGCCAGGTTGGACGGGGCTTGGAGCAACCTGGGATGGTGGAAGGTGTCCCCATCCGTGGCAGGTTGGGATAAGGTGGTCTTTGAGGTCCCTTCCAACCCAAACCACCTGTGATTCTGTGATCTCACCTAGGCAGAGATTTATACCTTGCGCATATTTGCCATTATTTAAGTGGAGTCCTGGTGTCAACCTCTATGTCCTGTCCATTTGTCCCATGTCTGGGACTGTGCCTGCATTGCTGCTGTGGCCACAACTGGTTTGTTCCTTCTCCCAAAGCCTGGCTGCTCCCTGGGATCCCTCACCAGTGTCACCCGGGGGATGACAGCTGGCAGACACTCCACGTCTCTGCCATGAAAGCATTTCCAGGCATCTCTGTGTGCTGCACATGCTCTGACAGGCTTCAGGAGTATTTTCTCGGGCTGTGTGTCAGTGCTTGGTCCTGGAGAGGGAGGGAGGTGGATCTCTCCCGGGTCCCGGGCAGGGCAGCAGGGTTGCAGTGCTCCCTCCCAGGGCTCGGCAGCCTTCCCTCCCTGCTCCCAGCCTGGAGAGAGACACCCCACAGTGCAGCGAGGCAGGGTTTGCTCATTCCTCCTCTTTGTCCTCCACGGGTGAGTATGGATTATCCATTGCCAGCAGCTGGTTTGGGAAGAAAGAATGTTGGGATGAAGTAATCAAATCCTGTCAGGGGTTGCACCATGTTGGTAGTAAATCCACTGAATAAACGTAGTGGAAGGTTTTAATACGACTGTTGTGCCGAACCCCCTGCGCTTTCCCCCTCCACACCCATAGTGATGGTGCCAGAAACAGCTGCAGCTGCTCCCACTGATCTCCAGTGTGAGCTGTATCTCCTGGTAAATCTGGAGTAACCACACAAATCATTCCCTTGAAGGTTTCGGTTGCTTTGGCAGCAGGGTTGGTAGTGTTGAGATAAAAGGGCTGCCTGGAGCACCCTGTATTATCAGAGCATCCCTGTGAAATGCTTCCACTTGTTTCAGGGAATCTTAACAGCTCCTTGCCTTTGAACAAGAGCAATTCTTTTTTACTTTGTGGCTTCTTTAGAAAATTTCAAGCTCCAGCATAACTGCTCCCATCCAGTGTCTTCTGGGCAAAGGTGGTTATAAAATTGTGGTGAAGCGCATTGGCTTGTAACCATTGGAAAGATTTGGCTTTGCAGTGCTGTATGGATCTGATCTGAGATGCAGCAAGATCCCAGAGAATGCTGCTGTTCTTCATCAGGAGTCCGTGGGCAGGGGGATGACAAACTCGGTTACAAAAGCACAGTTATTTGGGTTATTCAAGATAGAAAAAACAGCCCTGAGCATCAGAGCGAGATCTCCAGGCCACTGACAGCCCCAGCAGCAGCACAGGAGGTTCTGTGTTAGCACCAGCGAGGTGGAGCTACTGGAAGAGTGAACTATCCATCACCAGCCCCAGCCTCTAAACGCACGGGGATGGTTCAGGGGAACGACCTGTGGACAGCCCTATAGATATTATAGTTCAGTGCACTGAAACTGTTCAAATAGATGTAAATAATTAAAGGCTGAATAAAATCTTAGAGCCTGGGATAGACACCAGAGCTGTTGTTCAGAGCAGCTGCTCAAGGCAAGCTCTGAGGAACAGGCTGTGCTCCTTGGGCTCCATCCCCCAAAACCAGCTGCAGTCAGGGTTTGTAGGGGGCCAGGGGGATGCTCACACATGGGAAAGGGCACGGTGTGAGAACAGGGCTGGGTCTGCCTTGGAGGAAATAGTGAGGACATCAGAGTTACCAAGACTAATACTAGAAATAATTGCTGAAATAATCGTAGAATGGGTTGCCCAGAGCAGCTGTGGCTGCCCCTGGATCCCTGGCAGTGCCCAAGGCCAGGCTGGACAGGGCTTGGAGCAGCCTGGGACAGTGGGAGGTGTCCCTGCCCATGGCAGGGGTGCCACTGGATGGGCTTTGAGGTCTGTTCCAACCCAACCACTCTGGGATTCTGTGATCTTCTCCTCACCAATAGCTCTGTGGCCCAGTCTGGATTTTGCTGTGCTCTGTCTCTGTGGAACACCATAATAACCCTCTTTCCAAGCACTTTATTTTTTTTTCCTGAGGTTTTTTTTGTGCAACAAAGATAGGCTTTTGGTCGGTACTTTGCAGAGCCATTTAATGTTGTTTGTTTTTAATCTGTTGTGTGATTAAAATAGATTAATGTTGTAGTAACATAAAAACCCTCAGGGGGTTTTGTTCTCTTTGTAAATATTCTCTAGAATCTCTTCTGTCTTCTAAACTGTGTGTAGGGAGAGTGTTTAATGGGACCTGGGGAGAAAAGAGACGCATCTTAAACTTAATATAAGAATTTAATTTTTAATAAGTTTCATTTGGGGTTAGAGTATTCATATTGGAGTGGAAATTAAAGTGTCTGAATGGTTTGTGTGTAAGCTGTTGGAAAATCTTTAAAGAGACATTCAAGGAAAAATCTTCCTTTCTTTTTTTATCTGATCTTAAGAATACAAAATTAGAGAAGCCAGTGCTTGATATCATGCACTGATATTTAACCTGGTTTTGCAAACTTTGCTTTGAGCTGTCTTTAGGTGATACAGAGAGGGTTTGTGTGCAGGGAGCGACGTGACCTGCCGTCCTCCAGCAGATCCTGCTGGTCCCCGTGATCCATGGATGGATCTCTGCAAGGCTGTGCTGTCCATGGGGGAGTTGGACAGGAATCAAGTCCCTTGCAGTGTTTCTGGCTGTGTGGAGCAGAGGAGAGGTGAACCGAGCTGGATGTGCCACTGTTGGTTTTATCAGGGTCAGGCAAAAAGTGCCTGTGGTCTCTCCAAGCTTGTGGATGAGAAGGGTGAAAAGAAGATCAGTTGCTTCATAAATGTGCTCTGTTCTTTGGCTGGGAGCAAAGGCTTTGCTGTTTTCTTCAAGCTTAGGGAGATTTTTACTTTCTGTTGAGTGACTTCAATCCTGGCAGCCTGGAGAGGAGGTGGGAGGCTCGGCTGCAGGCAGCTCCTGGTGTGCTTCGGGCACTGCCGGGCCCGAGTCACACGCGAGAGGGAAACGCCAGCTCTCCAGCCAGCACACTGGGGAGCACCTGCGGGTTTGCCTGCCGCTTCTCCCGGGGAAGGGGCGTGCTTTGAGATGCTCCATCTCTCCCTGTGCAGCCTCCCCTTGCAGAGCTGGCTCTGGTGGCCACGGGCTGCCACAAAGGGCCCCAGCACGGCCAGTGTGGGCTGGATTTGTTAGCCCTGGGCTCCTGTGGCTAAATCACGAGCTGAGTTCACTTCTCTGCAGCTGATTACTTGCACAAGTGTATCACAAGTCCTTCTAGAGCGGGGGATGCCACTCACCAAATTCCAGCTGCAGCCATGGGGATGAGCAGCCACCGGCCCTGCTGCAGGCACATCCCCAGGTCCGGGGATTAGTTTAATACCTCAGCTTTATCTTGGCATTGTGGGCTGCTTTCTGTCTTCATGGGGAGGCATCAGAATGTCCTGAGGCTCTTTTGTAAGATTAAGAGCTTCCCATGGCACCGTGACAAGGAGGAAATTTAAGGAACAAGAGTGTTTAACTTAGAGCTAATCTGGTCTTTGTGAAAGAGGGAGGATTAGATCAGTATGTGCTCTGTGCCGGGTGGGTTTGTGCCACGACGGCAACGAGGAAGAAACTCTGTGGAGAAGGAGCTCCAGCTTGATGCTGTGTGGAGCTGGGAGGAGGAAGGAGAGGGATTTTGAGTCCAGGAACAAGTTGTGAAATGGCCATAGATCTGTTCTGTCATTAAGGAAGAAGGAAGGAAATGGATGGAGTCGTGTGGCAGAGGAAGGGGCACACACTGGGCTTTGCTGGAGTCGCTTGAGTCCCCAGCACAGAGCAGTGCCAGCAGAGTCCTCCCTCACAGGGAGCCACGGGAAAGCTGGAGAGAGACTGTTGACAAGGGATGGAGGGACAGGACACAGGGAAGGGCTTCCCACTGCCAGGGACAGGGATAGATGAGATATTGGGAAGGAATTGTTCCCTGGGTGGGTGGGGAGGCCCTGGCACAGGGTGCCCAGAGCAGCTGTGGCTGCCCCTGGATCCCTGGCAGTGCCCAAGGCCGGGCTGGACATTGGGGCTTGGAGCAGCCTGGGACAGTGGAAGGTGTCCCTGCCTGTGGTAGGGGCTGGAATAAGATGACCTTCAAAGTCCCTTCCAACCCAAACCATTCTGGGATTCTCTGATCTCCTCCTGTACTTATTTCCTGGACCACAGAGTTTTATTCATTTTTCAGCCTTGCTTGAAGAAGAGTAACTTAGAGAAAACACTTCATGTATTCATCGTGGCACCACCTCACCCCTCCCGAGGACGAGCTGTTAAACGTTTTCAACAGTTTCCAGTAAAACTGGTGGTAGCTGGTAAATATTAAACAGGATTTTTTTTCCCCTTCTAGTCAGAAACAAACTTTAGGAAGCCCAGAGTGAGTGCTGGAGAGCTTCCAATACAAATGTCAGGCTTGGCATCTCCCAGAAGCAGGAGGGGTTGGACGTGGAGGGTGAGGAGCAAGTGTGGGTCCCGACCTGCAGCCAGAACCATTTGCATGTGCTGCCTTCCCTCCTTCCCCCAGAATCAGTTTGACAGCCTTGCCTTGATGATAATTAAAATAAATCCTCCCCACAGGGCCTGTGGCCACAGCTGTGTGTGTGTGTACCTGTGCAGAGGTGTGCAAGTATGTGCACACACCTGTGGGATAAATGTGTGTCTCACACTGGGTTGATCTGTTAAATGGAGCTCACAATAGTTTCTTTGTAAGTGTTAATGGGCCCACGTGATTTTCTGTGTATTGTCTGGGTATTTATATTGATTTTTTGTGTATTTATATTGATTCTCAGTGTATTTGCTTTGTTGCACTGGAGATCAGTACAGTTTCAGCCTTCTGCATGTTATGTAAGGATTATATATGATTTTATGGTTGTCAGGGCCCCATGGAAAACCAGGTACATGAGCTCAGGACATGATTATTGAATGCTCATGGCTGTCAGCTTCACAGGAAAGGGAAAAAACCCAGCAAGGTACTTCTCAAACATCTCAAACACAACAGGGAGTACTGCAAGGAAATAAATTATTATATCTTACATTTACTTACTCAAATGCTTTCTTTGAACCACAGTGAGGAGTGCTGGCATTCTGCCAAGCTTGAATTTGACCTTTTTTTTAATCCTTATCATTATTCTCATGAAACGAACACAGAGAGGCCTTAAGCAAGAGCTGATTCTTGTTTTACATCAGCCCCTGCCCTGGAAAGCTCATCATCTGAATCCTTGGAAAAGGAAACAGGGCCAAGCACTGACCTAACTGCATCTTGAGGGAGCTGGAGCAGAACTTTAATCTTCTAGTCTAGTGCACTGTCCCTGAATCACGGTGATTTTCCATAGTTCACATCATTTTGTCTATGTATTTGAAGATGTTGCAAGATGAGTTTGCCCAATACATCCTCAAGGGTTATTGCTAAAAGCTTCTCGTAGCCTTGCGAGAAGGCTGTGCTTGGGCATATCTATTACCTATTAAACCTGGCGAAATAATGGAGCTTTCCCATGTCATAACAAATCACACCCGTGCTGAAATAGCTTCAGACATTCTCTAAGACTTAATGAGCTCTTGCTGGTTCACAGTGGTCCAAACAAGTTGTTACTGTGGCTGTTAGAGAGTGCAGAACTGTATTATCAAAACAGTCTCATAAAAAGACAAGATGGGGTGTCAGGGAAGCCAATCCCACACTGCAGGGAGATCTCTGGGGCACACAAAGGCACTTTTTTCCCATGGTCGTGCAGTTTATGGATGTGTAATCTTCTGTAATTCTGGTGCGATTAAACAGAAGGCGTCTTCATTCCTGAAGTTCCTTCAAGCTCTAAGAGAGGACAAAATAGAGAGAGGGAAATATTTCATATTTCCATTGTGCATAAAGCAGCCCTGGATCCCAAAATGAAGCAAAAGAGAGGATTTGGGGAGCTAAAGTCCACTTTGACTTTCAAGAGCTTCTTTCAAAGAAGCTTCCACACACCATCATAAAAAATGTCAGCGTGAAATATCCGAGCGAGAGCAAATTGAAGAATCTGGTGATTCTAGTGCCTTCATCTGGACTCTCATGCCTGCAAGGGTGTGCAAAAGTCAATAACTGGAATTGGAGGTTATTGATTGTTTCACTGCGCTGCTGTTGAAACATCATATGTGCTTGATTTGGTCTTCAAGCACCCGGTAAACGCTTGGGTTTAGTTTTACCTCCCTTTGTGAAAAGAATTGAAAATACTATAAAACTGAAAGTGTCTGGAGTTCATTTCCCAATTTTAAAGTATTTCTCTTAAATAAATGTTATTTGTCGAGGTTCCCTTTGCTCCAAGATGGATATTTCATGCCACACGTGGGGGCTATTCGTAATTTATGAGGAATTGAACCTTCTGTTGGACACTGCCACCTGCAGCCCCATGGATTTTAGGATGCTTGGATCAGACCTGTCTCCTCCTGCCTCTGCTCCTTGGAAACCAGAACAGTTATGGAAATGGCCTTTTTTCCTACTTCTAAGCTGAAAGAGAGTAGGTTTAGGTGGGATATTGGGAAGGAATTGTTCCCTCTGAGGCTGAGGAGGCCCTGGCACAAGGGGCCCAGAGCAGCTGTGGCTGCCCCTGGATCCCTGGAAGTGTCCACGGCCAGGTTGGATGGGGCTTGGAGCATCCTGGGATAGTGGAAGGTGTCC
>VWPU01003103.1:0-10353 GCA_013398955.1 Callaeas wilsoni
CCTCAAGGAACAGAATTTCTGCCCTGAATTCCCACTTCCAGCAAAGCCAAACCCACAGTCAAGCCAAGAGTGTTTTCCAAGAGATCTGCAGAGCTGAAAAAAAGGGATTTATTTTGGATAAATCCACTTTTCCTTCCCAGCTCTCCAAAACGGGGCTGAGGCAGAGCTTGGATTTGAGATGAATTTTTCTCCACATGCTCCGGAATGGGATCCTGGAAATAAAACCCAGAGCACAACAGGCAGCACTCACTGCACTCCCAGGGTCTGATTTATTGTGGAGCTTTATCACTTCCATTGCTGAGAAAACACAGAAAAATGTGTAAATACGACTCAATATTGCACTGAGCAGCCGCGGCCCCGAGCGTGCCGCCAGAGCCGCAGCTCCTTCGGAATCGCACTGCTGGGAGAGGCCTGGAGATGGAGATTTATTCCTGCCGCTCCAGAATTCACACCTGGGAGCAGAAAAGGCAGGATTGGAAGTGCTGTGATAAAGCAGCTTTTTGTCCTGACTGCTTTATTGCTTTAGGAGGGAATAAAGGCACAGAACAGGGTTTGGTTGCTGGATCGCAATTTGACTTTTTCTTGCTAAAAAATGGGTTTGTTTCAAATCACTCCATGCACCTAAGAATCTTTCCCTTCCTAGAGGAAAGATTCTTTCCTTTTAACGGCATTCCCAAACATTCCCACTGTCCTGTTTAAATGGTGAGCTGATCCTTGAGCTCTTCAAATCCAACAAATCACCAAAGAGCCAACAGCAAAATGCTGCTAAAACTCCTCCTCTTGCTCCTGCTGAACATCCATTTCCCAGATTTTCAGCAATTACGGGCAGCCAAACACCAATTTAAACCCAAATCCAAGCCTGGTTTGACTCCTGTGACACCTTCAAAGCAAGAAACCTCCATCCCACATCCTTCAGGGATTTCTCCTCCCTGTCAAAACTTCCTTAGCCCTTCCAAAGCACTTGGCATCGCCTCCGGGAATATTTAACAATAATTATTTGACATTTGGAACTCAGGGCAGTGGTCCTGCCTCACGGGTGCTCCAGGATCTCCAGGCAGCCAGGAGCAGGGGAAACCTCAACTGTGGTGGAAAAAAACAGGGAAAAGGGGGTTAAAAACATCCAGGGACAAGGAACAACACTCCATGGCATGCCTGCAACCAGGACAAGGGAAAACACTCCATGGCATGCCTGCAACCAAGGGAAAACACTCCATGGCATGCCTGCAACCAAGGAAAAAATTCCATGGCATGTCTGCAACCAGAGACAGGGAAAAAATTCCATGGCATGCCAGCTACCAGAGACAAGGGAAAAAATTCCATGGCATGCCAGCGACCAGGGGCAGGGAAAAAATTCTGTGGCATGTCTGCATCCAGGACAAGGAATAACACTCCATGGCATGTCTGCAACCAGGGACAAGGGAAAAAAATTCCATGGCAGCCAGCAACCGGGGACAGGGAAAAAAATTCCATGGTATGCCTGCAACCAAGGAAAAAATTCCATGGCATGCCAGCTACCAGGGACAAGGGAAGAAATTCCATGGCATGTCTGCAATCAGGGACAGGGAAAAAAATTCCATGGCATGTCTGCAATCAGGGACAGGGAAAAAAATTCCATGGCATGTCTGCAACCAGGACAAGGGAAAAAAGTTCCATGGCATGTCTGCAAATAGGGACAAGGAACAACACTCCATGGCATGCCTGCAACCAGGGATAAGGAATAACACTCCAAAGCATCCATGGAGTCAGGTATAAAGTCATCAGCGTTGGAAAAGCCCTCCAAGCTGGAGCCCAGCCATTCCCAGCACTGCCCCACATCCCCACGGCTTGGAAATTCCATCCTGTGCCAGGGCTGGACAGGCTTTTCTGGGAATAAACCCTTCCCAGGGATGGAAGGAGCGAGGCAGGGATCAATCTCTGGCCCCAGAGCTGGGATTAAACCTTTCCTGGGAATAAACCCTTGCCAGGGATGGAAGGAGGGAGGCAGGGATCAATCTCCAGCCTCGGAGCTGGGATTAAACCTTTTCTGGGAATAAACCTTTTCTGGGAATAAACCCTTCCTGGGGATGGAAGGAGGGAGGCAGGGATCAATCTTTAGCCCCAGAGCTGGGAATAAACCTTTTCTGGGAATAAACCCTTCCCAGGGACGNAGGGATGGAAGGAGCGAGGCAGGGATCAATCTCTGGCCCCAGAGCTGGGATTAAACCTTTCCTGGGAATAAACCCTTGCCAGGGATGGAAGGAGGGAGGCAGGGATCAATCTCCAGCCCCGGAGCTGTGACAGCTTCGCAGGCAGCACCTCCAGAAGCAATTAATTCATGTGCAGCCCCTTGCTGAGCTGCTCCGACGCTCCCACAAAAACCAGGAGCTGAGGAGGCAGCTTTATTCCGGGATAAGTATTCCAGGAGGGAGCAGAGCTGCCTTTTGGACACAAATTTGAGCCGGCAAATCAGGATTTGAAAGCCTGGCTGGCTGCTGGGCAGGCCTTCAGCTGTTCCCTGCTTTCCTTTCATTCCCAAGCTTTTAAACCTCTCCCTGGCGCCGTTCCCTTCGTCTCCCACCTCTGGGAGACACTCCCAGTGCTCCCTGGCTCTGGGCACTCAGGGAAAGTCAGATATGCTCTCCCAGGGCAGCTGGGGCTGCTCCGTGTGTGGGATGATCCCAAATCCCACTCGGAACCCAGAACTGGGAACCCGGCACTGGGAATCCGGTGTTAGACCCATCACTGGGAACCCGGCGCTGGGAACCCGGCACTGGGAACCCGGCACTAGGAACCCAGTGTTACACCCGGCACTGGGCTCCCGGCACTGGGATCCTGGCACTGGGAGCCCAGTGTTACACCCGGCACTGGGCTCCCGGCACTGGGATCCTGGCACTGGGAGCCCAGTGTTACACCCGGCACTGGGCTCCCGGCACTGGGATCCTGGCACTGGGAGCCCAGTGTTACACCCGGCACTGGGCTCCCGGCACTGGGATCCTGGCACTGGGAGCCCAGTGTTACACCCGGCACTGGGCTCCCGGCACTGGGATCCTGGCACTGGGAGCCCAGTGTTACACCCGGCACTGGGCTCCCGGCACTGGGATCCTGGCACTGGGAGCCCAGTGTTACACCCGGCACTGGGCTCCCGGCACTGGGATCCTGGCACTGGGAGCCCAGTGTTACACCCGGCACTGGGATCCCGGCACTGGGAACCGAGTGTTACACCCAGCACTGGGATCCCGGCACTCCCCGCTTCATCCAAGCCCAAATATTTCATTTTTCCAGGGGATTCGGTGGGATCGGAGCCAGCAGGATCCAGGGGAAGAGGAGGCTGAGTTTGGTCAGGATGAACAGCCCCGGAGCCCGGGTGCAGCTGGCACAGCTTATCCCGGGAAGCTGCCCCAGCCCTCCCTTCCTGTCCTCCGACACCCGGGAATCAAACCCCAGGATGAGGAAAACGGGAGTGAAATGATTGTGATCATTAATTCCACCCCTTTCCAGCATCCCAGTGCTCCAACCTGGCCTTGGACACTTCCAGGGATCCAGGGGCAGCCACAGCTTCTCTGGGAACCTGGCAGTGCCAGGGCCTCGCCTCCCTCAGTGGAAAAAAACTTTCCTTACATTTAAATTTTCTTATCTCTAAAAAGATTCTATTCCAGAACACTAATTGGATTAATTACAGTTCTTATCTCAGCCGACCAGACATTTAATTACAGAATTAAAGATCCACAAACCTGCCAGAATTCCCAGTGTTTTATTTAGGATTCCTTTCAATTAGAGAGAGGGATGGGGGAGCTCTCGATCATGGAATTGTTGGGACATTAGAGCTCAAAATTCCCCAGCTCCTGCCACGGGACACCTCCCACTATCCAAGGTTGCTCCAAGGCCCATCCAACCCGGCCTTGGGACAGCAATCTGGATTCAGGTGTGGAATTCTGAGGGCTGGGGCTCATCCCCACATTTATGATAATCCAGGGAATGTTTCAGCCCTCACGCCCCCACACGGAGCCGCTCCAGGTGCCAGGGGATTATCCGGAATATTCCGCTGCTCTCCCCCCTCCCACTCCCAATGAAAAATTCATGGCTTATTCCTGGTATTTGTTTTTCATCTCCTGTTTTGTCACAAAATAAATTCCACCTCGGATTCATTTCAAAGCTTTGCATCTTCAGGGCAGCGGGGGAGATCAATTTGCTTTTTTTCCTGGGAAAAAGACCCAAAAACCTGCTGAAGAATCCAATTAACTTGGGAAACTTCCTGTCACTGGAGATGATGGAAGTGAAAAATGGGAATAAATGCAGCTGGAGTGGCAAAGGCTTCTCCGAGTGCACGGAGCACGAAATCCATCATCTTTAATGCAAACCTTGTTCCTGGAATTTTCCAGAGTGCTTTCTCTGCTCCGTGCACCCCCAATCCCATCAAACACTCCCTGGCCAGACCCACATCCAGGTGGGATTTTCCAGCAGGGATTTTCCAGCAGGGACACTCCCACCTCCTATTTTTATATCAACTAAAAATCCCAATCCAACCCCATCCCAGCCAGAATTCCTACGGCAGCTCTGCTCCGACATCCCAACAGGCTGTTCCCCTCCCTGCTCACGTGTTCCTTGGATTCAAATCCTGTTCTACCGCTCCCAAAAAGTGCCAAAAGCATTCCCGGGAAGCTGCAGGAGCAGCCTGGAGCGGGACCAGGCAGAAGGAATTGCAGAATTCCCAGGAAGCTGCAGGAGCAGCTTGGAGCAGGACCAGGCAGAGGGAATTGCAGAATTCCCAGGAGCAGCCTGGAGTGGGACCAGGCAGAGGGAATTGCAGAATTCCCAGGAGCAGCTTGGAGCGGGACCAGGCAGAGGGAATTGCAGAATTCCCATTCCCTCCAGGTTTTTTGCAGAGGAAGCTGCACTCCAGAAACCTGGGAACAATCCTTTGTTTCCATGGTCTGTTCATCCCTGGGCATTTCCAGGTGCCAGAATTCCAGAAAACCAAGGATGGTTTGGCTAATTCCCAATTTCTGTAATAATCCAGGTTTTGTGCAATGCCAGGAGGATGAAAGCAACCATTTCTCACCAACAGCAACTCCCTCACAGGAATTCCAGGATTTCAGGGAAATCCTAAAGAAATCACCCCCAATTACCCAAATTTGAAAATCATGGAATATCCTGCGCTGGAAGGATCCCACAGGATCATTTTCCAACTGCTGGCCCTGCACGGACATCCCAGCAATCCCACCCCGTGCCTGGGAGCGTTGTCCAAACACTCCTGGAACTCCAGCAGGGAAAATCCAGCAGGATTCAGCCTCAGATCCAAAGGACACCAGGCAGAGCCTAAATTTTGGGATTAATTTATGCAAGGATCAACTCAATTCCCAAGATTTTTACTCCGTCCTGGGAGGTTTTTTTTGGGAGAGGAGGAACCTCATTTCCTCACCTGCCTCCAGGGGTTCATTGGGCGCTTCCCAGGGCTCCTCAAAGAGAGGGGAAAGACATCCAAGAGGGAAACAGACAGCAGGAATATCGGGAAAAGGACACTGACCACTAAAAATTCCACAATTAATTAAATTATCAGTACCCAAGAGCTCCCACTGCTTCTTGCCCACCCCATTCCCAAGTTCCAAGCAGGAATTCCCTGTCCAGACACATCCACCCACGTTTTTCCAGCTTCTGAGCAGGGTTTAGAGGGAAGATCTTCTGGGAATATCCTGATTTCAGCTCGTCTGGGAGCCTGGGCTGACTTCCATGTGCTCATTAAAATTAAAAAAATCTCGGAATAAGAGCTGCTGGCTCCCCACTGAGGGGGTGGGTTCAGATCCACATCCCTCCAGCCCTGGAAAATTGACACCGCTGAGGCTCCAGGCATCCATCCCAAATTACTTCGTGAATCATTTTGCCCTTCTGGGAAAGAAAAAGAAGGGAAAAGAAAAAAAAAAAGGGAAAATAAGCAGCAGCTCGGCAGTTGTTTTGTGTTTTGTCTCATTTCACCATTGCCACCTGCTGTGGGATATTTTGTGCTCCATTTCTTCCACTCCGACTTTGTCCAGGTGGGAAAAAAAAGTCCTTTGTTTTCTTCAGGAGTGGGAGGCGTTTGGGATTCGTGCTGGGAGAGGGACACCTCTGGAATGGGAAGAATGGGAGCGGGAACGTGGCCAAGGAGCTGTAAAATCCCTCTCTTCACTTCCCCCTAAAGCAGGGATCAGCTGCTCCGGCACTTCAGGAGAACAGCGGGGAAAAAGAAGGAGATTTGTTGGAAGAGGCCTCGATAGGAATGCGACATTCCAAAGCGGGGGTTTTAAAGGATGTGGCCATCCCAGGATCCTCCTGCACCCCTGTGGATGCTGAAATGCCGTGAGCAGGGAAATTTCCTCTCCTTGCATTCATTCTGTGAGAACTTTTCCTTTGCTGTGTAAGCTATGTAAACAATAGATAGGGTTTTTGTAAATAGCATTCATATCTGGTATCTTCTAACCTCGTGTACATTATATTAGGAAAAAACATTTCTAAGTGGGTGTCTGAGACGTTGACCAATCACCCCAGGAGAAGTGTGAGCACTGTTCAATTGCTTTATGGAACTAGAATATAGAAATGGTATTGTAAATTTAATAAATAATTCATTCCTCGCTCTGACTCCTGCCTGGCTGCATCTCTGAACCCCTGCTTGGAAGCCCACACACCCCTGCCCTCCTTCCCCCTTTTTCCGTGGCAGCAAGGATTTTTCCTGCTGCTCCCCGGAGCAGAGCTCCCGAGCTGCCCTGCCTTCCTTTCGTTCCCAGTGATGGATTTGATGCCTGAAGCCCAATTTTCTCCTTTTTTCTTTGGCCTCCTCCCAAGCCAAACCCCAGCCCTGCTGTCGCTTCCCTCATCACCTCCCGGGAATTATTGCAGCGGCTGCAAACATTCCGGGAGGCAGCCACGGCTCCTTGAAACCTCCCATCCATCTTCCCAAGAGGAGAGCCAACGGCTCCCGCACCCCCTGCGGCCGATCCTGTCTCCAATATTCCATATTTATTGAACAGCAGCCACCGAGATGCCCCTGCTCAGAACAGAGGCTGGGGGGATCCGTGGGATAACAAAGCCATTCCTGCTCTTCCCGTTAAAGCCGTTCCCTCCGGGATCTCCCGCACCGCGGGGAAGGAGGCTCGGGATGCCCTGGCAGAGGAGAGGAGCCGGCACTGCCTGGCCACTCCACCAAATCCCAAATGAATTCCATCCCGCCCGGGACAGCTTTGTCTCTCCCCGTCCCTGTTGCTTGAAACATTCGGATGTCTCCCACCGGAGACGAATTTTGAGGAAGAAAAGAATTTTCCTGCCTAAATTCCTCCCGTTTTTCCGGCTCCTGCAGGAGGCAGCAAAGGAGGTGAACGAGACAAATCCTTTTAATTGACCTGAGGCTCAAAGGAGACACAATCCTTCTGCTTGCACCTGGATCTTGGAATATTCGGGCTATTCCTGCCTAAATAACCCCATTCCCAGCGGGCAGGGCTAAGGACTTGGCTGGGTTTCTCTGGGATAACCCCGGAGCCTCGTTTTACCTCTCCGGGCTCCTGGAATACCAGTTTTCCTGGCTAAACAGAAGGAAAAGTGTCCACCCCGACTCTGGCGCTCCAAGCGGAGCCCACTGTCAAAAATGAATCCCAAATCCTTCATTTTCATGGGATCAAGGTCGGAAAAGGGCTCCAGGATCCCCAAACGCAACCCCGACCCAAACCCCACCTCTGCCCTGAGCCGTTCAGGCTCAGAGCCCGCACAGGAAAAGCCTCCGGGCCCCCAGAACCCAATCGCTTTAATTAGGAGCTAATTAAGGGCGTGAGTGACAGCACAGACGGGCTCCAGCGGAGCCGAACCTTTGGAATTCAAGGCTCCCAACAATTCAGCTCTCAGCAGGTGGGAGATAAGCCTGGAAATCAGAGCAGGTGGAGGCAGAGGCACCAGAGAGAGCAGTGACACTCGGGACAGCTCAGGGTTTTTAGGGATTGGACACAGCCAGGTTTTATGGGAGAGGACTCGCCCTCAGGAATGGATATTTTTTAACTCTCTCTTTTATTTTGCAGAATTCCACCATTTTGTGATTAAACAAAACCTCCCACACCTCCCTCCTGCTTTCCTTGAGACTGCCAGGGATATTTGGAGAGGAGATTTAGGAATTACAGCATTCCCGGCTCTCCTCCCCTTGTCCTGGCATTCCTCACGCGGATTTGGCCTTTCGTGCCCCCTCTCTTCCTTTGCAGCCTCTGTGTTCAGCCAAAGCCAGGGATTTTCGGCACTCAGGGAGCAGCTTTGGGAGGGTCACAGTGCCCATCTTGCCCAGCCACCAACAGCAAATCCTCCTTGAATCATCACCTCAATCCATTTTCATTCCCACATGGAAAAAAACCACGATTTTAAATCCAGGAAGAAACAGAAATCACATCCCTGACCTTCAGCCTAATCCATGTTTTCCTGTTCCCTGGGAGCACAGAGCACCCACAGACCCCTTCCCAGCCCCTCCTGCTCACACCCCTGGCTTTTGAAGGGGGCTTGTTCCGTGTTCCAGCAGAGGAAGGATAAACGTCAGGGATTCATTGTTACGGGAGATAATGGGAACAAATGCCACCCAGGAAGCAGGCTGGGATAGCGGCAGGCTGGGGAAAAGCTGTGGCTGCAGGAAAGCATTTGGAGAAGGATCCAGGGAGAGCTCAGAGCCTGAAGGGGCTCCGGGAGAGCTGGAGAGGGACTGGGGACAAGGGATGGAGGGACAGGACACAGGGAATGGCTTCCACTGCCAGAGGGCAGGGATGGATGGGATATCGGGAACTGGGAATTCCTGGCTGGGTGGGATATCGGGAACTGGGAATTCCTGGCTGGGTGGGATATCGGGAACTGGGAATTCCTGGCTGGGCTGGAATTCCTAGAGAAGCTGTGGCTGCCCCTGGATCCCTGGCAGCGCCCAAGGCCAGGCTGGAGCAGCCTGGGATAGGGAAGGTGTCTCTGGGATGGGATTGAAAGTCCTTTCCAACCCAAACCAGTTCGGAATCCCACCAAACCCTGGATTGATACAGCACAGTAAATCCAGGGAACTGTTGGAATCAGGATTAGCTCAATTAGCCCCGATAAAACCTGGAAAACCCCGGTGATTTGGCCCCGCCGTTATTTAAACAACATTCCTGTAAATCGGCAGCACAGCCAGACAAATTCCCAGTTTCCCGTGACAGCTTTATGATCTCCCTAAGAATAATTCCATCGCTCCCAGCAAACACTTCCCTGTCTGGAATTAACTCCCGGGTTTATCTTCGGGAACATCAAACCTCGTTTGGCACCCCCTGCAAGGGAACGGGCTGTGAGGGAAGACAAAAAGGGAAATTTCAGCGTGAGATAACAGCAAGAACTCTGCGTGGAGAGATCCATCCCTGACGGGCTTCATCTGCATTCCCAATTAATCCTGCCTCCTTATCAGCCCGTTAATTACCAGGCATCAATCTTGAAACGACTGCAAGGAGTGGGAAAAAAATCCTCCACGGAAGCTACGGAGCAGCTCGTAAATGCTGTGGGTGGGGTTGGAATAAAACAATTAAAATTCATGTGAGGCCTCTAAACACAGCCCAAATCCTCGGGCTCAGAATTCCCAGGATCAGGGTGGAATTGCCTGCCAGGAATTGTCTTTGATCCTTTATCCAAAAAAAAGGGAGACCTAGGGCAGGATTGTTTGGGAAAAGAGGGGCTAGGAAAGGAATAAAGTGGGAACATCCCAAAGATTTGGGTGCTGATGCACATTTCCCTCACAAAAACCCCAAAACACAAACCCCTCTTGGTGGCACCTTCCCATCCTGCCTTCCTCCCATCTCACTTCCAATCCAGTGCAATTTCCAAGTGGATAATTTCCCATTAAATGTCCATAAATATCCAATAAATGTCATCACTTCTGAGCCCCTCCAAAGGCAGGGCAAACCACCAAATTCTGACTGAATTGATCAAAAGGAAAATAAAAGCCTCAAATTATAATTCCCGCCCTCACCAAGGAATTTAAAACTGCTGCCAGGGCTTGATGGAGAGAGTTAAACCCAGAAATAAAGACAGGGAGACCCAGGACAGGATTGTTTGGGAAAAGAGGGGCTAAGAAAGGAATAAAGTGGGAATATCCCAAAGATTTGGGTGCTGACGCACATTTCCCTCACAAAAACCCCAAAACACAAACCTCTCTTGGTGGCACCTTCCCATCCTGCCTTTCTCCCATCTCACTTCCAATCCAGTGCATATTCCAAGCTGATAATTCCCAATAAATGTCCATAAATATCCAATAAATGTCATCACACCCAAAAGCAGAACCAAGCCTTTACCTTTGCTGTTTTTGAAGGCCACCTCCAGCAGGAACATCCAAACTCCTCTTTCCCCATCCAGCAGGAACATCCAAAC
>VWPU01003106.1:0-24453 GCA_013398955.1 Callaeas wilsoni
AGGAAAGGCCTTGGCTCTGTGCACACTCAGTAACAACAAAAGCATCTCCGTGCTATCAACCCTGTGTTCAGCACAAATCCAAAACACGGCCCCAAACCAGCCACTGGGAAGGGACTTAACTCTACCCCAGCACTCGTGGTACCCCAAATGATGGATTAATCCACAAGATCCATCCTAGGCGGGATGCTCATGGTGACACTGCCTTCCCCACGGTCCAGCCAGGAAATACCCCACTGGACAGGGCAGCCAAGGCTCATTTCCCCACGAGGAGCCCCAGTGCCACGTCCCACACCTCCCCCTGCTCCGAGCCGAGCACCAGGCTGGGCATGGGCTGCCCCAGGTGCCCACTGGCACCGCCCAGCTCTGCAGAGCAGCTTTTCCTCTCAGGAGCTGACCGGTGATTGAACCGTTTATTCAATTATTAGCACACGTGGAAAACAGGTCAATGAGCAGACCCTGCCTTGGAGATCCCAAGTCCAGATCCCTGCTCTGCGCTCGTGGGTGTGTCTGTGGGGATCAGGAGCTGCTTGCCCAGAAGGAGCTGGGGCCCCAAACCCAGCCTCCAACGAGGGACAGAATTCCCTCTGCCTGCTCCCAGGGCAATCCCACCCCAGCACAGAGTGGGAGGCCCAGCAGACAAACACCAGGGGGATGAGACAGACTGGAAGTGACATTCTTAAGCGGTGTCACTTCCAATTAGTCTTTGTGCCTGCAGAATGAGAAGAACTGTTTTTAAGTTATGTTGGAGATTTGTTTTCAAGCTTTTCCAAGGTATATCAAGCATTTTCCTTTCTGAGATGTCACAACTCACGCTTTTGATCCTTTTTATGACTTGCCTTTGTTGTTCTTCCTTTTTTCTTTCTCCTGTCATATCCCAAACATTCACCAATTTTCCCCACAAAGCCAGTATCCATTTGTGATTTTTTATAAAAGGGGTTTCTGTGGAAATTCTCAGTGAACAATTAATTCTTTGGCCAGCTCTACAAATGGAAAACACTTGATCGAAGAGCAGCAATATGGGGACAACTCCAACACAGACACACAAAATATCCTTAAGACAAATTAGTTTTCAAACAAAGATGCCAAAATAAATTGCAATTTGCAAATGCACTGAAGGTAAAATTCACCCACAGAATGGTTTGGGTTGGAAGGGACCTTAAAGCTCATCCCATCCACTATCCCAAGGTGCTCCCTGTCCGGCCTGGCCTTGGACACTTCCAGGGATCCAGGGGCAGCCACAGCTTCTCTGGGCACCCTGTGCCAGGGCCTCCCCACCCTCACAGGGAAGGATTCCTTGCTAATACCCAACCTATATTTCCCCTTTCAGTCTGATCCCATTCGCCCTTGTCCTGTCACTACAGTTCCTGAGGAAGAGTCGCTCTCCCAGTTCCCTGCAGCCCCTGCACACACTGGAAAGGTGCTGAGAGGTCTCCACACAACCTTCTCCTCTCCAGGTTCCACTTCCCCAGGCTGTCCCCATAAGGAAGGTGCTCCAGTCCCCTCTAGCAACACCTCCACCTGGTTCCTCACAGGACACAACCCACGGAATCACTCAGCTCATAGACAAGATCCCAGCAGCCCCGACCAGGACAACCCCAGACGCTGCAATTCAGACCCTAAATGCTCGGGATGGTGAGGCTGGACATGACCCAGCACAGCCCATGCCTCAGTCAATATCCATCCTTTTATTCTGGGATGGATTCTCCACTGCTGATGTCCCCTTTTTCATGTGTCCACCTGCAGGACTGAGCAAATCTTCCCTCCTGGCTGCACACCGAGGTTTCCTTTCCTTCCCCAGAGAGGAAGGAGATGGAAAACCAAAGCCCTGGAGAAGAGGGAGGTGCGAAACCATCCCCTTTTCACCACCTGGAAGCAACACAAAATTCTGCTGTTCCAAGCAACATCTGGGGCTCTTTGCTAAAAAGGAGGAGCAGAAGTCAGGGACTGTTCAGCTGCAGACCAAAAATAAAGTCAGAGAAGCAAGTCAAAGTCCTTGCTTTGCCCAAAGGCTGTCCCCTGCCCCCTGGCCAGGCAGGTGACCCTCACTGAATACTGAACCAGTGCATCTCATAGGAACTTTGCTTCAGAAATGATAAACCAAGCAGGTTTTTTAAAAGCTACACCTTATCACAGTCTCTCCTCCAGCACTTCCATGGGAAGGAATAATTATTTTGTGCACACTGCATGTATAATGAATTTTCAGGCATACTTGTTTGATCTATAGCCTTGAAAATAAAAATCCCATTAGTCTAACAAGCTCACCAATTATTTCCTGGGATCGTTGAGCCTATTCCAGCGGAGAAAGTTGCATAAAATTGAAAGTGAACAGGGAACAGTGCAATGTGTTGTTTTACAGGGTAAGACATTTTAAAACAGTGTTTCACATCATGTTTGGGGGCAGAGGAGAGAGAGGTGGAAAGAGCAGAGAGCTTGGGTCTGCCTTAGCTGGGTGGATGGGACAGGGAAGCTGAGCTAAAATTAGGGAAGAAACACATTTAAATTTGCCCGAATTTAGATATTAACTACTCAGGTATCTCTGTCCAATCTAGCTTTTGGAGGTTCCATGCTTTAAAAAAAAGCTGTTCCAGGACACATATTCTCACTCATTTCAGATCTCTAAATCCAGGGCAGTGAATGGCACTCCAGAAAAATTAGTTTCTCTCTCTCAGCTCCAAGGGAAGCCTCAGACACTGGAGATGTCTGCACTGGAGATGCACAAAGTTGGGTGATGCAGATCTCCCCTCTCCACCCAATCTCCCTCAGTCCCCATGAGCTTTTGGGAGCTGTAGAGACACCCAGAGCCACCCAGCTCAGCTCTCTCCAGACACCAACCTCCAAATTAGCCCTGCTGCCCTCTGGGGTGACCACCTCTCTCCACTGCCTTGGCCAAAATATAAAATAACTCAAATTGCTCTCAGGAGCTGCCTCAGCTTCAGCTGGCTGCTGGTGACAAGCTGAGCCCAGCACACAGAGGGATTCACTCACTGAAGGCAGCCAGGGGCCAAATCCAAGGCAGAGACTGCCAGGTAAGTCCGCAGCTCGGAGCAAGCTGGTGGTGGGCATGGACAGGACACAGCTTCAGTGTGAGCACCTGTGTCACAGCATCAGTAAAACCGCAGCAAGCAGTTTATTGTTGGAGTTGCTGAGGGTTTGTCAAGGGTTACACCCAAATCTTGCTCCTACACAATTTGGTAGCTCAGGGATCAACACATTGAGGAAGGCACCAGGAAAGAGGCCCGACATGGTTGATCCTCCGTTGGCAGAGGTGGCTCCAGGGCTTTCATCAGCCCTTTCCCTGCCACTCCGAGTGTTGGAAGGAGGAGAACACATCGAAATTCAAAGCACAACTTAATTCTTGTTTGCTCTTTAGGGATGTTGGGAGATGTTTTTTCTGCAGCTCTGGAGGGGCAGAGGAGTCTTGCAGCAGCAGGAAAGGCAGGCAGTGATGAGAGAAATGCCTAAAACAGACACATGTAACACTGGCATTCCTGACTTCCACAAAGATGGAACTGACTGCTCAAACACCCATGAAAAATAAAAATTGAACAGACCGTTAAAACAGAAGTATTTTGTCCTGTGGGATGGGGTCAGCAGCAAAAATGGACCTTCATGGACAGAAAGGATGATGTGACTTAATCTAACAGAATAACTGCAGCCCTGAAGAGTTTGGGGATTGAGCATGAAGAGTTTTGAGGGTTCCATGGCACCAAACCAAGCCCAGGGTTGTCCCCTAGATGCCAGCCCAGCCCTGGGAGGAGCAGGGCTAGGGGCTGCAGGATCTTGTCCTGGCTCACCCAAACTGCTGCCTTCTGCTTTTACCCCCAGTGTTATGAACAGTTTTTAAAGGTTCATTAAAACTAAGTTACTAAATTACCTTAAGTTCAAATGTTAATGAAGTTTAAAGGGTTCGATTGTTAAGCTCAGGTTTACCTAGTTCAAATGTTTTATTTATTCCTTATGTAATGCTGCAGGTTTAATAATGCTCAAGAAATTCATGTTCAGTGTGGGTTAGGATGTTGTAATGAGGTTTGTTTGGGTTTAAATGTTGTATTTAATTGATGTTCAAAGTTAATCAATTGGGGGCGGGGCTGCCAAGATGGTGACGCCGAGCCAGGTTCCAGAAAATTCCGGAGATGAAGTCACGGTGTTCTGGTGATTTCGGGACTCTGATTGGGTCAGACCTCAACCAATCGGGAGGGACTTTGGGGAAATGATTGGTCAGGAATCACCCTGGAAACGAGCCAACCAGCGTCGAGCGAAAAGGACCAATCAGGCGGCGGATTGACAAACCAGCCAATCAGAGAGCCAGGCCTGGCTATAAGAGCTGTGCTGGGGCCTTGCACGAGCTCCTCTGCCCTTTGGACGACGGCCGGGCCGTGAGGGGAGCACCCAGCGTCATGTGCGCTGCTTTTGTCTGCCTTGCTCCCGGAGCCTTGGGCTTATCCCTGGCTCCTTTGTTCCCAGCTGTGGTTTTTAATAAATTTGTTAAATTTTAGCGGCATGAGACTGTTATTTCCCACACCCAGCACATCCCCTTTTCCCGTGCCTCGGAGGATCCGTCCGTGTTCCTGCCCCTCACCCTGTGCCTCCCAGCAGGTCACAGCTGCTTTTCCGTTCTTTGCAGCCTGTGCCTCCTCACAGCCCCGACACGGAGAGCCAAGGGAAGGAGAGGTGTCCCCACCATCTCAGGTGGAACAGGATGTGCTGAACGGCTCTGGCTGAACAGGTCCCACCAGGAGTCAGGTGGCTTCAGAGCAACACCAGCACAAACGGGGGCTGCTGCCATCTCTGCTCTCGTTTTCTCAGTTAAATGATCCTTCTGTTGGATTGATGCAAATGACCACATGCAGAGTCAGACAAGCTTATTTCTATTACAAAAGGATAAAAAACCCATCATCACCAAAAACTCCCCACATTTTCTTCCTGTTCCTATCTCTGGAACAAAGAGCACAACTCAAAATAGAACATAGGAGTATTAGAAGCAACTGGGAATGATGAGAGAAAGGGCACAAATGGGGTAATTGAGCCATGAAAATGGAGTTTTAGCTTGTCACATTCAGTACTGCCTAGAGCACTCTGGAAATACTCTGCTCACTGAATCCCCTGTCACTGATCTTAACTCTAGAGACCCATCCCAACAGGGCCACGAGCCACTCCTGGTTAAGCTGGGGTTTGTCAAGCACTCCTCAGGCATGCAGCAGGATATTAATTAAGGGTTTGAACAGATAGGCACCTGCAGATCACACCTGACGAGGGGCAGAGTGTCCCCCACTCCTCCCAGCTGATTCCCACCCCCAGCAGCACATCACAACATCCCAGCTCTGAGCCACCGTGAGCAGGGTTTGCTCCGTGGCTGTAGCAGGGTTGGTGTGGATGCTGAAATGCTGTTAGCAGGGAAATTTTCTCTTCTTGCATTCATTCTGTGAGAACTTTTCCTTTGCTGTGTAAGCTATGTAAACAATAGATAGGGTTTTGTAAATAGCATTCATATCTGGTATCTTCTGACCTTGTGTACATTATATTAGCAAAAAACATTTCTAAGTGGGTGAATAGAATATATAGAATATATAGAATATATAAATGGTATTGTAAATTTAATAAAGAATTCATTCCTCGCTCTGACTCCTGCCTCGCTGCATCTCTGAACCCCTGCTTGGAAGCCCACAGGTTGGAGCCTGGCTGCTCACATGGAAAGGTTTTTCCCAGCTGCAGGAGACCCCAGCCCAGCCTGTCTGTGTTTCCCACCACCCCTGGCCACAAGTGAAGTGCTTTCCCTGGGGGAGCAGTGCAGTTTGATTCTCCCTCCAGCTTCCTTGGCTGTCTCTTACTGACTCCTTCAGCTGGAGGGCTCTGCCTGGAGCACACCCTGTGCAGCAGAATTGTCTCCCCACACCTCCTGGCCAACACTCCTCACAGCCTGGCCATGGAGCAGCTCTCCTGTCCTGCAGGACACAGCCTGCTGGGAACTCTCCCTGGTCTTGGGGACACCGGCAGCTTCCCCTGCTCACATGGGACGGTCCAAATGTGACCAAATCAGCCCAGGAAGTTGCAACTCACTTCCTTTCGAAATAGAAGCACACTCTGACATTGCAGAGAAATTTTTGGCAGCAAACCCTGCTTCCACCAGAAAGTGGCACTGGAAGATCTTCCCAGTGGGGATGGACACCTTCATCCAGGGTCTTCAGAGCAGGGCTGACCGGTGTCCAGAAGGTCACACAAGGACAAAACACCGAAGTGGAAGCAGAAATCCTGGGCACAGCCCTTCCCTGTGGAATCTGGGGGGTGCTGGCTCAATAAAGCAGAAGGATTTTGGAAAAGTCTGCTATTGTCCCTGAAACTGGGATGCCTGGTAAGGCTGGGAGCAGAGCAGGGTCACCAAGAAACGGGGACTGGAATGCTCTGAGGCAGGAATCTCCACAGTGCCCAGTGAAGCTGGGACAGGCAGCTGGGACCCGACCTGGCCCAGGCACGCAGCTCCTCTGCTCCAGCCATAGGCTACAGTGGGAATTTGGGAATTGCACGCTGTGATCCGGCTGTGATGCTGCCAGGAGCCTCAGCCTGGGCTCTCAAGGGAAACTGCTGCTCCTAAGCAGCTCTTCAGGGATACTCAGCAGCGGATGAAGGAGGATCAGAGAACAGGGAGCAGCCCAGAGGCAGGGCCAGGGCTGAGGCACGTGGTGTGTCCCCAGGAAAAAGGGAGACAGGATCTTCTCTCAGAGCTCAGCTACTGGCAGCCTCCAAGGCATCACTTTTCAGGGACTTCACACCACAGAGCAGGAAAGGGACAGAGCTCAGGAAGTAGGTCCACTTGGTCTCACTTAAAAAACCACCACTGACAATAGGTGGGGCTGAAGAGGAAAAATTGTCACACAAAGGTTTGGGTTGGAAGGAACCTTAAAGTTCATCTTGTTCCATCCCCTGCCATGGGCAAGGACACCTTCCACTGTCCCAGGGTGCTCCAAGCCCCATCCAAGCTAGCCTTGGACACTTCCAGGGATCCAGGGGCAGCCACAGCTGCTCTGGGCACCCTGTGCCAGGGTCTCAGCACCCTCACAGGGAACAATTCCTTCCCAGTATCCCCTCTAACCCTGCCCTCTGGCAGTGGGAAGCCATTCCCCCTTGTCCTGGCACTCCATGCCCATATCTAAGTCTCTCTCCAGCTCTCCTGAACCCCCTTCAGGCACTGACAGGGGCTCTAAAGTCTCCCTGGAGCCTTCTCTTAATTTCTGCTGGCCCAGCCAGTTGCTGTGCCCACAGAAATGCAGCTTTTCATCTTTCTTTCCCCTTTATAAGGCTGTTTATCATTTGCTCTCTATTAGCCTGTCTTCCATCATCCAGCTTTATTCCAGCCTGTGAGTCCAGCTGGGAATCTCCACATTTACTCTTGCCCACCCAAGACCAGAGAGCACAGCCCAGGCCACCCGAGCTCTGCAGCAGACCTGGTTTAAATGCCAAGGTGAGGCTGCTGAATTCTGCCTCGGTTTCAGATATATTATCCCAAACCCAAAAGGTTTCTTGAATAAAACATGAAAATCCAGAATACCATCTGTGTAATATCATTGGGCTAATTAAGTTGATATTAAATACAATTTGTTTTACCCAACTCTTACATTTTTAATTTTAAGCGAGCTACAGAATATTCTGGGTGAAATAAGTGTTAGAAAAACTGTTACTGGAAGCTCCAGCAGCTGAGCTGGAAACACCTGGGCTGCACATGAGGGGGGAGTCTCAGCAGAAAGCTCCTGAAGCTCTTTTTAGGAAAAAAAAAAAAAAAAAAAAAGACAAAGCATCCTGGGTAAAAGTGACCCTGCACCCATGGGGCTCTGTGTGGGAAGAGCCCTTTGTAGCCAAAAGAAAATGATGTTTTTCCAGGAGCAGCCCCGGGGTCTGCCTGAGGGGAAGCTGCCTCTCAGCATCCCCATGAGCCTGTCCAGCCTCTGCCACTTTCTTGGGAGCGATAAAAAGTGTAAAACTCTCGTAATCCACTCCAGAGACAGAGCAAGCAGACCCTGGGCAGGGCACCCCAGCAGCTCTGCCCGGAGCCTTGCAAGGCTTGGTGAGAAACATCTCCATGGGCTGCCCACCCACGGGGAAGGGGCCACCCCCTCACCGTGCTGCCCCCAAATCCGTGCTGACCGGGGGAATTTCCCCCCAGGAGGGCACCAGGGGATGGGCAGGGGCTGCTGAGAGGGGACAGGACTGGTGGAACCACCTGCTGATTTAAGGACCTCCATACCCAGAGCCATGCAAAGGCAATTCCGGCAGCCTGGCCCAGCAGCTGGAGGTCTGAGGGTGCCCAGGTCACCTTTCCAAGGCCATCCAGCCCACCCAGACACCAGCTGCCCCCTCAGGACAGGGAATATATCAATAATCCCCTTTATTCTGACACAGGGGAGGTGGTGCTCCTGCAAAGCACTCACAGGCGAAAGGACTCTGGAAGCAACAGGCTGGAAAATCCTTCTTTTCCAGAAACACCAGTCCCAAAGTGCGTGTGAGTGAGGGACTTTCCTGCCCCTCTCATGGCTCTCTGGGAGAGAGGGATCTGCAGCTCTCCATCAGCAGGGACACGTGGAACAGTGGCCCTTCCAGTCTTCACCTTCCCACTTCCCAGCCTGCATCCATCAGACTTATTTCCACCGTCTGAAGGAGATGCAGCAACTAAGCACAGAGCACTGCAACTGCCTGCTGCTTAGTTTGGGATTTTCATCAAAATATATCCCAGTAAACTCTTGTAATAGGCTAAGACTGCAGGCAACCTTGAGCAGACGGTGATTTTCCTAGCCTAAAACTTTGCAGTGTCACCTCTGTATCCCAAGGGGCCAAGTAACCCAATGAACGTGCTCAAGGCAGGGAATGCCTGCAAGATGCAGTTCTCAGGCCAGGGACAACCTCCTGCTAAAATTCAGGATAGCTCTAGGAAATAATGGACAAGCCACAGGAGTGCTGTGCCCTCGCAGCTTCATGGGAGGCTGGAATTGTCTATGTTTTCGGACAAACACTGGAAATGCTGAGAACTCAATTAAAAAAAAAAAACAACCCAACACACAAAAAAAAAAAAAAAACCAAACCAAAAAATAACAACAATAACAACCACAACAACAAAAATTCAGCTGTGCAGAATAACTTCATTTGTTACACCAATGGCCATTATTGGTACGCATTCCTGTGCACAGGCAGGTTCTGACCAGGATCAGTTTATCCTGCAGGGCTGGAGGACCTGCAGGAAAAGCCTCCCTGGTTCTGCAGGTCTGGGAGACATCTCCTCGTCTTTTCCTTGTGCCACTGATTTAATGGGGTTCAGGCTCGCAGCTGCCAGCCCAGCCCGGGTCTGTGAGCTGACCCCGTCCCCCTGCCCCATCCCGAGGATCCAGCCGGGCTGTGACGGACCCCAGCAGAGCCAGGAGGCAGCAGAGCCTCTGGAGACAGTGCCAGCTCTGCCCTGCCCGTGCCCACAGCACGCTGCCCGAGCTCCAGGGCACACAGCAGAGCGCACGGAGCCACCACAGCCCGTGGGCACCGGTGTCTGCGCGGCTCAGGCACGCGGGACCGCGGCTCACAGGCCACCAAGGACAGCAGGAAGTGTCCTTACTCTTTGGCCACCAGCCCTGCACTGCTCCAGGTGGGGCCAGAATGGCTGGGAAGGGACCTGGGGCGCTGGTGACAGAGCTGGACACGAGCCCAAGTGGGCAAGGAGAACGATCCTGGCTTGCATCCGAAAGGGAGTGGCCAGCAGGGTTAGGGCAGTGATTATCCTCCGTGCTGGCACTGCTGAGGCACCTCGAGTGCTGTGTCCAGGTCTGGGCCCCTCACAAGAAAGGCATTGAGGGGCTGGAGCGTGGCCAGGGAAGGGAACGGAGCTGGAGAAGGGTCGGGAGCACCAGGAGCAGCTGAGGGAGTTGGGAAAGGGGCTCAGCCTGGAGAAAAGGAGGCCCAGGGGGGACCTTCTGGCTCTGCACAACTCCCTGACAGGAGGGGACAGCCAGGGAATTGGGCTCTGCTCCCAGGGAAGAGGAACAGGATGAGAGGAAACAACTTCAAGCTGTGCCAGGGGAGGTTCAGGTTGCATATCAGGAAGGATTTCTTCATGGAAAGGGTGGGCAGACATTGGCAGGGGCTGCCCAGGGTGGTGGTGGAGTCCCCATCCCTGGAGGTGCCCAAGGAAGGCCTGGATGTCGCACCCAGTGCCCTGGGCTGGTGACAAGGTGGGGATCAGGCACAGGTTGGACTCCATGATCTTGGAGATCTCTTCCAACCCAAATGACCCTGGGATTCTGTGAAGGGGTGCTCACACCAGGCACCCCAAACATAACCAGTGTTGGTGTCACTGTCTTGGGGTGATTCTCTGACCATACTGTATGCCCCATCGCCTGCTTGATCTCTAGTGAACCTTTAAATTGCAAAGGGGGAGAGAGAAGCCGAGGGAGCTCTTCAAAGCGGCCAGCTTGACCTTGCATCTAGAATGTTTTGCATTCTTTTCTCTCGCGATTTTGGCAACATTTGGTTGGTTGGAGGACTTTTGCTCTCAAGTCTCTTCGGCTTTCAGCGGAGAAGGGACTGTGATCTGCCTCAGTGGCTTCTGTTCCTTTTTGGACTGTTTTTGGCTTGCTGTTCATCCGGGACCAGCTCCCATCTCCGGCCCTGCTCGGCGGGACCCTCCAAGGGGGATCGTCGGACCCTGCCTGGCCCGGCCCAGCTCAGGACTGCAGGTTTTACCTACAGAAAGAACCCTAAAATCCATAGTCCTCTTTTAGGGGACAGGGGAGGGGGCTTCAATATCCTTTTTTCCCCGTGCCAGCGGGGGACTCTGTTAAATAAATAGTTTTTTTTCACTTTCCCTCAAGAAATTATTTTCCCGAACCCGCGGGGGAGGTGCTGCCGGGGCCTGCTTGCCTGGCAGGCAGGAGAGAGAGAGAGCGAGAGAGAGAGAGAGAGACGCCCCTCTCGGGTTGTTTCCTTCTGGATTTGTGTCCAAACCGGCACAGTCACCTGTGCTTTCCCTCCCTCCCAACACCCCTCTGCTCCCTGTGGCCTCCGGAAAGAGCAGGGATGTGCCTGGACTTCAGCAAATCCCTGCTGTTAAATGGATCTGAGGCACCAGAGAGGTGGCACAAAGAGAATCCCAGGTCCAGCCACTCACACCCAGGTCTGCCATGACTCCAGCTGGTGAGACGGGCACTCCTGGACACCAGCCAGTGGGACACTCCTCACCCCCTCCGTCCCACACATAACTCCAAGTTCTTGGTGTGAAAGAGCTTTCTTTGCCATGGGCAGAGGGGGAAATAAGCAGGAGAAAAAGAAAAAAAAAAAGCCAACCTGAGGAAGTCCAAGTGAGAGCTGAGCTCCCTGACTGAGGCTCAGGACACTCTTGTCCCCCATGATTCCTCCCAAAACCTGCTGAGCTTTGAAAAGGACATCGAAATAGGCTTAATTTTGTGCAAAAGTCTCTCACAGCCTCTCTGGCACCAAGGTTTAATGGATCAGCCAACAGGATCCCCCACCAGGCTGTATGAGGGCTCCTGCATTCCCTGGCACCCTGAATTCCAAGGCCAAAGCCAAACAAAACAAGCAGAGCCAACCCTGCTCCTTCCCCTTCCCACTCCCACCCAGGTGGGCAAAGCAAACCATTCCTGCTGAAAGAGATTTCTGAATTGGAAAGGGCTCAAGGATTGATGTGTCCCCTGGACGAGACCGCTGGCAGGAGGGGGGAAATATTATTAAAAATAAAATATATCAATCACTCCGCAAATTACACTGCAATACATCCTTCAGGCAGAAAGATGCCCTGCTTGGTGCCATATTCTCTTTCTTTGGGATTCTCTTTCTTCAGAGAACACACGGATTGCAGCAGCTGAGGGTGTTCATGTCAGTGGATCCTGCACATAACAGACACAAAACCTGTGTGGGGCATTGCTGGGGGGTATTCGGTGAGGGATGGGACCACAGGATCATCCCAGAGCATCTCTGGGCTCATCTGCCTGTGTGGGGCCTTGCTGTGGGGTATTCTGAGAGGGATGAGAGCTGTAGGATCACCCCAGAGCATCTCTGGGCTCATCTGCCTGTGTGGGGCCTTGCTGTGGGGTATTCTGAGAGGGATGAGAGCTGTAGGATCACCCCAGAGCATCTCTGGGCTCATCCGCCTGTGTGGGGCATTGCTGTGGGGTATTCTGAGAGGGATGAGAGCTGTAGGATCACCCCAGAGCATCTCTGGGCTCATCAGCCTGTGTGGGGCATTGCTGTGGGGTGGTCTGGGAGGGATGGGAGCCACAGGATCACCCCAGAGCATCTCCGGGGTCATCAACCTGTGTGGGGCATTACTGCGGGGTGTTCTGGGAGGGATGGGAGCCACAGGATCATCCCAGAGCACCTCTGGGCTCATCTCTGCAGCACAACACACCGAGAGAACCAGCGTGGGCTGGGAAGCACTGGGAGAAACCCCTGAACCACCTTCCTTCCTCCTTCCTCTCTGCAGAGGATGCTCTTCCCCTCACCCCCTCAGCCACAGGGCTTTTCCCTCCGTTGTCATTCCTTCTCTTCAGCTGCATCCCGATGCTCGTGTCTGTATTTGACGTTGGGAATGAAAAACCAAAGCTTTCCTGGTGTCCCAGGGCTGCCTGCAGCCCCCTCACGTGGATCAGCTGGGTCTCACGAGCCGATGCCTGGCACAGCACCCTCGAGTTAAGGGTACAAACAAGCTCTGTTATCACCTCTGCTTCTCACATCCAGGTAACTTTTCCAGCTCTTCACTATTTAAAGGTGAAAATTTCTGTATTTTGTATCTTCCTGAACTGTTTGAGAGGAAAAATGGTTTGAAGAACATACTGTTTTTTGTTTGGGGTTTTTTGTGGGTTTTTTTGGGAATTGAAAGATGCTTTCCCCAGCGATTTAAAAAGAAAATAACCATAGATGCACTTTTCAGAACTGGAATAACACCCAAAAAAAAGCACAAAAGTTTGAAACTGGTTCAGTTTCAAGCAAAACACTTGGAAATCAGATGAATAAATCAGGTCACTTCCGAGCAGGAGCTGCTGATCTCTGTTGCTTCAGTCAGCTTCTGCGTGATGGTTTTCTTTGCTTCTTTTTGGAGAGGAGCCAAACTAAGGCCTTTCCCCCTCCACTCCTCCTCTGGCACCGGTGGAAAATCTCCCCACATCCCTGCTGCCCGAGTGTTCTGCAGGAGGCTGCTGTGGCTGTGTCAGGGGCAAAAGCAGCCTGAGGAAGCCGAAAAGTGGGAGCCTGGGAAAGGAAGGAAGGTCTCCAGCCTCGGGCCCCAGTGGTGTGTAAAACACTGCAAAAACTGCCACAAAGGCTGGTCATTCCCCGCCTCTCCACTGCTAAATGCAGATTTCTTTCAGGAATGAGGCCTCTGCCCTCAGCTCAGCACCTGGGGACTCTGATCACCCCCGGAGCCACTCCAGAGGGCACTCGGACTCCAGGGGATGAGGTTTGTGTTGGTGCAGACCCCAATATCAACCAGAGCTCCCTGCCCGAGTTCCATAAAGCAGATTTAGCTCCCAACCCATCTTTAATATGTCTGCTCCTCGTAGCCAGATGAATAATGAACAAATATAAATCACAAGGAATTTATCTGATGATGGCAAGGAGAGAAAGGGATGAATAATTTATTTGATGGATATTATTCATCCATCCATGGAGCCAGCCAAGTAATGAAAACATTTATTCACAAATCACTCTGTTGACAATCGAAAACTTTGTACAAGAAATAATTCATATGTATGATTTGATTCCCTAAAAACCCCAAACACAGAGCTGACCTTGCAGAGGAGCAAGAAGTGTTAGAGCTGTGCTTATCTTAGACCCACCTCATGCTTTCCTTCTCTTTTCCATGTTTGGGACTATGGAAAACAGATTTCCAGCTCTGAACTACGGAAAACATGACATTCACCCACAGGGGAAGCCCAGAGCTGGACAGTCACCACCAAAAATCATTACAACATGGCACGTGCCTTTCCCATGAAGGCAGAGATGCTCCTCCCACCAGCCCAGCTCCTGCAGAGTGCAGGAGCTCCCTCCATAAATAAACCACTAGAAAGTCCTAAAAATAACTTTTTTTTTTCTTCCAGAGGACATTCAGCTGCTTTCCAAGTCTTGTGCAGTTTATTCCATTATCAGAACTCCTTCCTCCATCCCGTCTTGGAACTTCCAGAATGTTTAAATAACCCAAATGTGTCCGTATTCCCTCTAAATAACACGAAAAACAGTAAAGCAAGGTTAGAGCTGCCACAGATAAAAATATGCTATTTATGGGCCCCCGAATTCCAGTCACTATTTTATGGCCTCGGCTCCTCTAAAAAGGATCACAAATCTGCACAAAGTCCCCAAGCGCAGCTCTGTGCATTTGGGTCCTCCAAGATATTTAAAATCACATGAAGATGGACTGCTCCCTATTGACCATCCAAACACAGAGGCCCAGAAACACACGTTATTCCAACATGACTGTGGAATAAATTGCCATCTGCTTTCAAGTAGGAGAAGAGGAAGAATTCCTACGGCCACAGCTCTGGTGCTGGTGAGCCAGAAAACCTGTCATGGTTCAATTAATCTCACAAAAAGAATCAGAATCACGGCTGCCTCTCTGAAATAGATGCAAATCTCCATTCCCCTCTGGTGAGGGAAGCGGGGCTGGCAATCGTGCCCGAGCAGGTTGCTTATGAGATTTTAGTGCTTGTGGGAAAAGCACAACGGCACAGTCCTGGGCATATGGCACTTGCAGGGTCCTGTCTCCTCCCAGCTGACATTGTTAGTGCAGGAGACGTGGCAAGGAGGATGAACATAAAGGTTCAGGCAGGCTGAGCAGATGGCTGGGGGCTCTTTGCAACAAAGACCCTGAAGAAGACCTGCATTTGTGGGGAGAAAGGTGGGAGGGATTAGAGGAGCCTGGGATGACTTAGAACACAGGGCTGGGCTTCACACCCAATTCCCAGCAAATGCTCAATCAAGGCAGATGTGTTCACAGGTAAGAAACTGCTCTTGGAATCCCAGACTGGTTTGGGTTGAGAGGAACCTTAAGTCTCATCCAGTGCCACCACCTGCCATGGGCAGGGACACCTTCCACTGTCCCCGGGTGCTCCAAGCCCTGTCCAGCCTGGCCTTGGACACTTCCAGGGATCCAGGGGCAGCCACAGCTGCTCTGGGCACCCTGTGCCAGGGCCTCAGCACCCAGAGCAAAAAATTTCTTCCCAATATCCAATCTAAGCCTGTCCTCTTTCAGTTCAAAACCATTCCCCTTGTCCTGTCACTGTCTGCCCGTATGAAAAGCCCCTCTCTCTCTTTTTTAGAAGCCACTTCAGGCACGGGAAGAGGCTCTAAGGACTCCCCAGAACCTTGTCTCTTCTCCAGGCTGGACACCCCCTGCTCTCCCAGTCTGTCTCTACAGATCAGAGGTGCTCCAGCCCTCCCTATCCCTAGCTTCACCAGGACAGGATCTGAGCAGCAGGACCTCAACCAAACTCCCCACCCAGGCACAGGCTTTTGGTCCAAATTAAAAACCCCTCTGGCTCCTCCTCCCCAGCACCCAAAGGGACATCACTCAGTGGGACCATCCCCAGCCTGCTCAGAGCCAGCTCCAGAGGGTGACCAGCCTTCACCCCAAGGAGCAGCTCCCTCCTCCCCCATCCTCAGCCAGGGCATAGTTCCCATGTTTCCATGAAAGTTTTCAGTGGCACACAAAAACGGCCGCAAAATTAGCAAAGTTTCATGCAAACAGTAACACAGAGCTGGACTTGGAGCCTTCTCTGGAAGCAGAACCTTGGCTGAGACACGGTTCCCTGCTCCTCACAGGGATATCTGATCTCCTGGAGGGCAAAGCCTGCTTTACCCAGTCCTACTCTCCTACTGAGGGGCCACACGGAACACCAGACACTCCTTAAACCACAGAGATACCCCGTTCCAACAGCAGATATCTGGGGAGTCTCTGTACAGCCCAACACCACCTTCATTTAACACACAATGCTTCAATTTCCAGAGCCCCTCAGCTGCACTGTACTCAGAAGAGCTACAAAAATAATCACAGTCAATATTTTGGAGTCTTAGCAGAGGCTTCGGTGCCATTTGTAAGTGGAATTTTTAGTAAAACCACTCGTGCCTGGAGAGAAGGACCTCACTGAGAGCCCAAGAACTTCAGAAATATTGAAAAGCTCCACCACAACCACTCACCTGCTTCATTTCCATTCATTTCCTCTTAATTACCAAACCCAGCACTTCCTATTAGCTGCAACTAAACCCCCATAGGTGCCTACCAAGCCAGATTTAAGGGAAATTTGAACCACAAGAACCTGCCAGCAAGTTTTATTTAAAGAAGCAAAGAAATCTCTACCCTCAAGTAAATTCCTCCAGATTCAGCCAGCAGCAGGCGAGCTGAGGGCAAGATCTACCAGTACTTCCCTGCCCTGATTCCCAGGAGGATGGGATGCTCCTGCCTCCAGCACGGGGCTGACCGAAGGGATGGAAGAGGGAAGGAGGAGCTGGTATTTCACACTTTTGGGATTTTTTTCTGTTTTTGCAGGCAGCCAAACCAGCCTGGAAGCACCAAACAACATCAGCTAAAGGTATCGTGGGGGCTTTGCTGGGATGGGCAGGGTGGTCCCTGATGTCCCCGCGCAGGTCACCTCCAGCAGCTCCCTGTGGCCAGGCACCTTCCAGTGCAGGGCGGGAGCAGGAGCTGGGCACTGAGGAAAGCCAGCTGTCCTGGAGCTCCATCTAGTGCAATGCACCCTGGCTTTGTTCCTGGCTCCACATTCAGGGAAGCTCTGGCTGCTGGAGCCACAGGATTTCCAGAGACTTGTGCTTCATGATTCCCCCCATCAGTAAATCAATCCATCCGCAGCTGCTGCTGCTGCAGGCGATGTGAGAAGGACGGTCTCACGCCGCTGTGATTTAACAATTTATTGATAACTTAACAGCCGAGAACAAAATAGCAAGAGAGACCCAAACAGCGTGTGCGCAACACGGGGTGCTTTCCCTGCCAACGCGGCGAGGAGAAAGCCCCTGTGCAAAACACCAGTCTGCTTTTCTAAGCTTCCCTTGGTCCCCCGTTGGTCACTTTTGGATCCTCTGTGCTATTGGTTCCTTTTTCCTGGGTTAACCTAAACCTTTTAACTTACAACCATCAACAGTCAAACAGGACACAATAACATCACCCAGCCATGGCTACCCCCTTCTTCAATAGTAACCACCCGACTTAATTAATACTCCGAACCACTTATAACACCAAATGTAACAAGTCAACTCTTTTAGTGACATCTTATTTCAAGAAACCCCCAACCATTTATAACAGGCGACACCATCAAAACACAGTTCAGGTGCACCTCCAGCCAGGGAGGAAGTAAATGGACAGGGATTCTCTATTTTTTTATATCCTCTTGTTAGTTTTCCACTTGGAAGTACTTGGGGCTGCAAAAGGTGTTGCTCACAAGCACTGCAACCTCTGAAAGGGCAGAGCAGGCACCGGGGCTCGTGTGGCTGAAACACAGCTCTGGTTTTCAGAAGGATTCAGACTTTTTATGTCTTGACACCTGCTCCATTGTCCTTGAAAGCCTCCACCACACCAGAGGTGCTCAGAGCTCCAGAAAAAGGTGGTTTCCCCTGAAATTCTTGCTGGAAGCTGTCAGCAAATAGGGAACTGCACCATGAGCGTGAGCTCCTGGTTTTGCTTTAAACATCAGTATCAAAAAGAGGGGGAAAAAAAGAAAAATAAAGAAGCCTTTTTGGAAAAAGGGCAATGTTAATTTCCAAAGGAATGAAGGAAAAAGTGGGATGAGATCCTTCTCACTGCTTTTTCCCCAAATACACTCAGCTGGACACAGATGCCAAGGATCTCTCTCCCCAGTACTCTGTGCAAATCCTTTTCCTAAAGCCCCTCTGCCACCCATGCCCACCCTGGATCTCAGTGTTTTCCCCTCCTCCTGCACAATTGCTCCTCGGGGAAGCCAAGACTTTGTGCACATCATTACATTTTTAAGCACACCCAATATTCGGGGAGTTTCAAGTCTTGAGAGGGAGGGGAGATTTAAACAAAGGGAGATGTGTAAATATCTGAATAAAGACATGAATGATTAACAGAAATAACTGTTAATAACTGTTAATTGTTTCCATGCCAGTTGCCAAGATGTATAAAGGAGGGATTTCCAGCTATTAACAGGTGAGGCAGTGGTGTTAAATGAAGGTCCCAGAGTGATTTATACAACGTGCTACAACACTTTTGCTCACTTTTTTATTCAGTATCTCTGCAGTGCTATTCCCTGGGAACTTCTCCTTTACACCTTTTACAACTGCTCAGCTTTCCATGGAATCGTGGGATCATTAAGGTTGGAAAAGACCTCCAAGATCATCAAGTCCAGCCTTTAACCAAACACCACCATTCCCACTAAACTGTACTGCCAAGTGCCACATCTCCTTGTTTTTTGGAACACTTCCAGGGATGGCAACAACAAAATCTGTGGCCAAAATGTGGCAGTTTGCAGCAAACAGTGGGATATCTCCCAGTGCACAACTCCTGATGGAGAAATATCAGGGAAACTCCATGCTGCCAGGCCTGGGAGTTTGAACACTCTCAAAAACAAAAAAGAAATCAAAGCACAAACGTGTTCATTCCTTGGAATAAAATACCTGTGGTCCCCTGTGCTGGCTCCAGGGCTGCGGTGCCCTGCAGGGATGGGCTCCAGCTGGACACAGCTCCCCATCCCAGGGGGATGCTCCATCTTTGTGTAGGCCCATCAGCTGCTGGTTTAATTAGGCTTTGAGTTCCATATGTCTTACAAAACCCTCTTAAAACAACGTCAAGAAATGCTTTTATTCCGAGGATGTTCTGCTTGAATGCCTCTGATTCATCCCCCCTCTAAATGACCCTTTTACAGCACAGCCCGAGCAGCCGAAGGGAAGCAGAGTTGTTTTCTCCCTACTATCACAATCAAGTTGTTTGGTATAAAATGTGGCTGAGAAGTGAATCCATAATGTTCCTGGCCATGCAAGGAAACTGCTATTACCAGGAGGAAAATGCAGGTAGTAACTCTGTGGGTTTTTCTCCACTGGAACTGTAATTAATGTGGATGCCGTGCACTGAGTGCAGGGAGAAATACAGACTTCACAGCACTGAAAATGCATCTCATTAACACCGGAACTACTGTATCGTCCAAATGCATTATGTTCAGCAAGGAAAAGCTGTGTAATTGAATTCCCACCAAAGCACAGTTCATCTGCATCAAACGGCACCGTGCTCATCCTGCAGCTCCTTCAGGCTGCTGCTGGAAATGAGGATTAATTAGGATAGCTGCTCGTTACTCAGGGAGCAGGCACACGTGCTGTGGTCAGGCTTGGGGCTGCAATGAGAGGCTCTGCTCAAACCTCGGCCAGGCAGAGCAGGGGGACTCCAGAGATTTGGATCTTCTTGCACTCAGGATGCATCAAAGAGTCAAAATTTTTTTGTCTGTGCAGAAAATGCTGTTGAAAAACCCCAACAATTCACAGGAAGGCACCTCTGCAGCATAAAGACTTCAGTAATAATGAATAAGTGATTTATGAAATTGGTTTTGAATTATTCTAGGCTGGATTGGCTCGAGTGGCAGGGATGTGTATAAATCATTCCGTGCACAGCACCTCCCAATCCCGACACGCAGCTAATGAACCCTCCGGAGCCGAACACGCTCCTCCTTCAGGAAAACCCACTGATCTGCAGCATTTTAATGAGTAAATTATTATTAATTTAAATAAATACATTAAAATCTCCCAAATACAGCAGAGGGGAGAGTTTGGGAAGGGGCAGGAGGCATCCAGACAGAACAGCAAGAGAGGGTTTGGAGATTTGGAGTTGGAAATCTGTGCTTTCACTGAGCAGTCTTTCAGTCAGATCTGAGTGGGACTAATCCATCTCTTTCCTACAGAATCTCCCATCTATAAGCCTTGGCACTGGGGCGTGCAAGGGCAGCAGGAGCTCGTTAAATGCATTTTAACTCATCATCATCATGTATTCTCCCTTTTCTTCCCCCATCACATGTTCACCAGAGCCCTGGCACATGGCTCTCCGGCATCCCACCAGCACAGCTTCCAGGCTCAGAAAGCCCTGCAAACCCAACCCCCAGAGTTATTCTGGGCAGAGGCATCCTGGGGCAAAGCAGCACACAGGGAGGAGCTCGGCCCATCTCGTGTTGGGGTCCTGGTATGATTTTCCTCCATGCTCACCCCAGACCCTGACTCCCAAAGTCCCCCACAGTGAGAATGGATCAGGCCCCTCGGCATCCCCTTTGGGTGTCTTTTTGGGCTGTAGGGGAGCCAGGGGGAACAATCCATCACCCTCAACCTTTGGAAAACCAGGGACTGCTGGGATTTCATTTTAAGCTGCCACTTGGGTGAATTTTAGTCACTGGAGGTGCAAGTGATGCTGAGTTCTGGCTCATTCTGGCTCCCCAAAAATGTGGGACATGATCCCATCACTCCCAGGACCTCATTGTGCTCACCAGTGCCTCGGCTCCCATGCAGCCTGACACACCCCGTTTCTTCTGTGCTTCAAATCCCATTATTCAGCTCTAACGAGGAAATAATTTTAATTAAGGAAATTAAAAATGTATTTGCGTTGGAATTTTAAGTAGGTGTTAATTCGAAGGCATGAAAAGGAGCCCTGCGGCTGCCTCAGGATCTGTTTGTGTCAGGAGCAGCAGGGGATGGGGATGGAGGAGGGGACGGGCCCTCTGCATCCCCTGGCGACAGCGAGGGGTCCCTGGGGAGCAGGGGCAGCGTGAAAAGGCAGGAGCAGCAAAAGGCAGAGCAAGCCCCCAGCTAAGGAGGGCTCCTGCTAATTCCATTTCTGCAGGAGGGTGGAGCCAGGTGGGAGTCGGTCTGCTCTCCCAACAGGTGACAAGACAGAAGGAGCAGGCCTCAAGTTGCACCAGGGGAGGTTTAGGTTGGATGTTAGGGAAAATTTCTTCGTGGAAAGAGCTGTCAAACATTGCAACAGCCGCCCTGGGATGTGGTGGAGTCTCCATCCCTGCAGGAATTTAAAACCCATGGATGTGGCTCTCGGGGACGTGGTTTAGTGGTGGGCCTGGCAGTGCTGGGAGAACAGCTGGTAGCCAATGATCACAGAGGGCTTTTCCAACCTTAACGATTCTATAGATCTAGGAAAAGCAGCAAAAAAAGTGTTGGAAAGTCCTTCAGAGAAGCTCTGAAGCCATGAGGCCGCAAGGAGGGACAAGAGTGTTCCCAAGCTGGGCCAGGTCCCCGTGGGCCGCAGTGGCCTCTCGTGTCCCCTGCATGGGCAGCCCCCGAGGGCTGAGGTTCACCTGGAGATGCCAGCTCCTCCTTCCATTCCCTCCTTCAGTTGTTGCTGGTCTCCAACACCAAGAGACCCCACCAGCAGTGTCCCAGGCTTCCCACAGGTGCCACCAACCCGCTGGGAGCTTGGCTGAGTGACAGTGCCACGGGGCGGTGGCTTTTGGCCGAAGGAAGGAGATGCTTCTCATTTTGTGTCCTCGCAGCAGAGGCAGCTCAGAGAAGGCTGCAATGCAAGGCTCAGCTTAATGCAGCTGGGTAAGAGTCCTATCAAAAACAGCAGCTAATTAGTTAAGTAATACCCAGCGTTATTAGTGCTGCAGCTCTGCCATCACCCATGTATTTATAATAATAGTGTTCCCACTGTAATAGCATTAATCATAATAGATTTACTAAGAAATTAAGGGGGAAGGGATATTATCTCCCTCGGGAACAGCACTTGTCAGCAGCCCTACTTAGCGTGTGGATTTGGATTGGTTTAATTCTCAATGTCTTGCTCATTAATCTGCTTTTCCAACGGCCCCTCACAAACACCTCCTCTGGGAGCGTGACCACAGGAGGATGGAGGCAGGACGAGCACAGCCAGTGAGGGGCGTTCAGGCAGAGCAGCCCCAGGGAACCCTGGCAGAGAGTCAGCACAGCCACCAGGGTTTTCTCATGGGTGTGAGGGCACGGTCCTCTCCTGCCTTGGTGGGCAGTGTCCACTTCTGGGCATCACCCTCTTCTCCAGCCAATCTGCTCATTCACAGCTCCGTGCTTAAAAGACTCTTCTAGCTTTACCTGGTGAGCAAGGAATATCCAGCATCTCTTCCCAACGTTTATAACAAGCACTTAAAGGTTTTATTGAAACTTGTTTTCCCATAAACCTTGCTCCTCATCAGGCTTATGGTTCAGGACACTTGTCCTGAGCCAGGGAATGCACAGAGACACCCACAAGGCTCAGGCCCACCACCCTCACCAGCACCCATCCATGATCAGTGCATTCAGCTTTCACCAGCACCTCCTGTCCGATAAAAATGAAAGCTGGATGTATCTCCTAAAAGTCAGATGATCTGAATAAAATTAAATTCTGATGAAAATCAAAGCTTGATAAAAATTAAAGCCTGAAGTCCAAAATGATCCAAGGATTTTTCCCAGGAGTTCAGCTTTCCTTGATTACTTTATGGCTGTGCATACAAACAGAGACATTTTAACACAACTCGCATTAAATCCCTCTAATGCCTTGCCTGGGAGAGCGGAGATGGCCTGGAAGCCGTTCACCTGCCAGCAAGAAAACAAGCTGGAGGAAAAATGCTTCCAAACCTTGGAAAGCTCCGAGGAGCTGGTGTCCCCAGCATGGGCAGCTGGCTGTCCTCAGCACTGGCCCCCAAGGAAACACGGCGATTCCACAGCTAGTGAGTGGAATCCAGCTAACCTGGATTTTATTGTCCCTGTCCTTTGCATCACACAAAGGACATGAGGACACCTGGATCATTTTTTCACCCCGAGTTCTTGAAACACAAATAATTGCATTTCCCCCTTTTCTTTGCTCATATAGTATTTTTTTCTTTTTCTTTTCTAATTAAGGAGAGGGCTGGGCCGAGGTTCATGAGTGCCCAGGGACACTCCCATGCCCAGGGAAGCTGCAGTGAGGCTTCCTTGAGGCCTTCTCTCCTCCCGGCTGAATCCCAACTCTCTCAGCCTTTCCTCAGAGCAGAGGGGCTCCAGCCCTCGCAGCATCTCCAGGGCCTCCTCTGCCCTCCCTCCAACAGCTCCAGGTCCATCCTGTGCTGGAACCCCAGAGCTGGGGGCAGGGATGAGCCTGGGAGGGGCTGCAGCTTCATGGGCAACAGCGGGGAATTTTGTGTTATCCCTGGAGAGGAACTAAACGCGCTTGGGTGCTGAGGGATAAAATCAAAGGAATGAAGCCTGTGCTGGGCAGAGTCCTGCTGCCAGCGGCAGTTCCTTGTGGAGTCTGAAGGGATCCACCAGGAGCAGATCCGGGGGCTCCCCTTGCCCCAGCTCCCAGCCCGGAGCGGCTACAAGGGTGGCAGGGCCGGGGCTCCATGCCCAGCTCAGCTCGGAGCTCCCCGTGCTCCCTCAAGCACCGGCTCCAAAGCAAACCCTGCCCATGGGGACACAGCGTCCATGCCACGCTGGCTCCCTGCACCTGAGGCCGGGCCTGCAGCACGCTGGGCTGCCCGCGGAGCCAAGATTGTTGCCAAGGCTTCCTGGAGCCTGAGCCAACGCCAGAGGCCTCCGTGATAAGGGAAGATAAAGGGTTAAGGAAATGCTTACCTAAAATTGCTTGTTACCATCCTGCTCACTCAAAATTTACGGTGCAAATGTGCTTACCAAGCACACTGAAAAGATGCAAGGGGGTTAGGGGATAAGGAATGATCTATTACTTAATTCCTGCTCTCTGGACCCTTAAACCGGCCTCGAGGCTTAGACTAACACCAAGGGGCCAGACAGCACATGTGACAAGGAAAGGTTAAAAAGTTCAACTGAGAGGAAGACTTCTTACTTCATCCTTGAAGACCCCAGCCCCTGAGAGGAAGATTCTTACNTTCATCCTTGCCTGGCCCCTGAGAGGAAGACGTCTTACTTCATCCTGAAGACCCTGGCCCACGACCACCAGGAGGCATCGCGCAGGCACAAACACATGGAAATAACTTTCGAGCTCATTATAATACAAAGAGGGGATAGGTCATGATTATGTATAGGCGTATTAGGAAACTTAATACATATGTAGTAGTCTAAGGGATAAGTGTAGCGATGAGCGCTGCTGCCGGCGCGCATGCCTTTCGGAGGAGCGATCCCCCATGCGCCTCAGCGCTGAAAATAAACATACCTACTTTACAACTTAAAGTTGTGGAGTTTTTCCACGCATCACCTGTGCTGAGGGTCCCTCCAGGCTGGCTCCGGGCCCTTGGGGTGCCCGGGAGCAGGGGGTGCCCTCAGTCCAGTGCAGCCTCCGTAGCACCGGGGACACCCAGGGCGGAGCCGTGGGTGAGGCTCTGCAGGAGCGCTCAGGCTCAGCCCTGCTCCCTCGTGGGCTCCCATGGGACAGGGCCCGCTGGGATTTGCCCCTACGGACACCAAATGTGTGCAGAGCAACTGCGGGGAGAGTGGGACCTGTGTCAGCATGACTCTCTGTGCACAGAGGCCTCCGGTGTGAGAAATAACGGTCTC
>VWPU01003108.1:0-15076 GCA_013398955.1 Callaeas wilsoni
CGTAGGACGGGGGTGCGGCCGAGCCGGGGGCCAGCGCGGGGGGAGCCGAGATGGGGCTGTCGAAGGCGGTCTGTGCCGACGGGATGACGGGCGGCGGCGGCGGCGGGGCGGGCGGCACGAAGTACTCGGCCATGGGCACCGGTTGCGGGCTGCAGCGGGGGAGAGGGGTCAGTGCCGCGACCGTCACAGGGTCACGGCATGCATGAGTTGGAACGGACCCGCAGGGATCATCCAGTCCAACTCCGGGCCCTGCACAGGGCCATCCCCGACAATCCCACCCCGTGCCTGAAAGCGTTGTCCGAGCACTCCTGGAGCTCTGGCAGGTTTGGTGCTGTGACCTGCTCAACGCCCCACCACCCTCTGAGGGAAGAACCTTTTCCTGATATCCAGCCTAAAGCTCCTCTGACACAACTTCAGGCCATTCCCTCGGGTCCTGTCACTGGTCACCACAAAGAAGAGATCAGCATCTGCCCCTCTGCTTCCCCTCAGGAGTTTGCAGACTGCAATGATGTCTCCCCTCAGTCTCCTCTTCTCCAGCTGAACACACCAAATGCCCTCAGCCACTCCTCACACGGCTTCTCCTCAAGGCCCTTCACCATCTTCAGGGCCTCATTTGCACACTCTCTAATACCGTAATGTCTTTTTTATATCATGGTGCCCAAAATTGCCCCAAATATTCAAGGTGAAGCCACCCCAGTGCAGATCAGAGCAGGACAATCTCCTGCCTTGCCTGGCTGCTGATGCTGGGTCTGATGCCCTCTCGGGCACAGCTGGCCCTCTTGGCTGCCAGGGCACTGCTGACTGAAGGATGGCACCCATTACCGATCCCAGCATCCATCACCCATCCTGGCACCATCACTCATCCCAGCACCCAACAGGCTCTGCTCTGGCTTGGTTTGCTCTGAACCCCAATGAAAGCTCTGTCCCAGAGCCAGAATGGTGGTGGGGTTCTGCTGGTGGGATGGGCTATGGGGCATGCAGTGGTGGAAGGCAGGCAACACCCCAGGGGAAAACCATCCATCCACCCAGTCCCCTTATCTGCGATGACGTTACCCCAAAAGCGCTCCTGACTGATTTGGCCTTGGCTCTCACTGGCAGTTTTGGACCATGAAAGCTGCAGAGGAGGGCTCTCCCTGCTCCATCAGCCCAGAAATGGAGGATCAGACCCCCACCAAGCCCCCCTTCCCTTGGACACCCCTCCGCCACGGAGCAGGATGAAACCCTACCCGTAATCCTTGACTAGGTGGGGTCTGGGCCCGTTGAGGACGGCCTCGGGGGGCGGCTGCGCGTGGGGCTGCTGCAGGCGGGTCAGGCTGTTCTGCCGGCTGCCCGCGGCCGGCCGGAACACGTGCTCCGGGGGGTTGGTGGCTGCCAGCACCCCCTCCTTGTGCTCTGCCGGGGCCAGGTGGGACGCCGGGGCCAGCAGCTGCGTGGGGTGGTTGGGGCTGGCCGGGTACGAGTGGTCGGCAGCGTCCGACGCATAGGATCTGCAGCACAGGAAAACCCGACTGTTGTACTCCTGAGGGAGCTCAGGGGGAGTGGGTTTGGGAGTATTTTGAGTTTGAGACGACAAAACAAGAAAAGGCCACAAAAACATCGATGTACAAGGCAGCAGAGTGATAGCAGAGGGGAGGAGGACACAACAGCGCTGAACCGCTCTCTTCCCTTAGCTGCGAAACAGAAAGTGCTCTGGTTTTACCCCAAAGCCAAGGCTCCTCCTGAGGTCCAGGATGATGCCCGGGGACACCAGCTATCCATGAAACTACCACAGGCTTACGGCTGAGCACCCCGACCCTGCTGTGGGCAACACGTCCCCCGCAACGACGGAGAGGAAGAGCAAAGCAAAGGAGAGCCGTGAGCTGAAGGTGTAGGAGGTAGAACCTGCCTATTATCTGGGGACAGTGATCCTTCCGATGACGCCATGTGATAGGGGGATGGTGAGAACCTGTTATCCGGCCGGAACTCTTTATCATACGCCATCATGTTCCACTCCAGGCGCCGGTTGCGGGCTTTCCTCACTTTCTTCACCTCCCGGGTGGAGTCCTCCACCAGCCGCTGCTCCTGCGGGAGCACAAAGCCACGGCTCCACCTCCAGCCTGGCTCCTCCAGACCAGGAGTGCTCTCTGGTGAGCATCACCCAGCCCCGTGAGATGCACCCAATGCAGGGGAGGGGAGCACGCAGGATGCACCAGGAGGTGAGTGTCCCCAGGTCCCGAGCACCCGCAGCTCCAGCCCCCCGTGTCCCCCACCTGCCCCCACCCACCTTCTGCCTGCGCTTCTCCTTTCTCTTGTCCTCTGTCGCCTGCAGCATCTTCTCCTTCCATAAGTTGAAGAAGTAGGAGGGGTCAGTGTAGAATTTGAGGCCGTCCTTCTTGTCATCCCTGGGGGTTGGGAAGGGAGGAGAAAGGGTTACCAGCCACAGGAGAAGACCCCCCATTCCCCTGCCCAAGGGCTTTGGTACGATCATGACCACGAGCTGTTGCTCCACCACAAACCCATCCAACACAGCGGTCACTACCTGCAGGGTGTGGGCACACATTCCAAGCACCCCATGCAACGGGGGTGGCAGCACAGCAGCTGGAGAAACCCAGCTGCATGAGGGGCACGCCTGATGCTTCTCGTGCAAAGGGCCCCGCAGGAAGTGCTGTGCCCCGTACCTGTAGGGCGTGAGGATGTTGAGCGGCGGGGGTTTGTCGCAGCGCTGGTACATCTCCATCACCGGGTTGGGGATGGAGTTGCGGGACACGACCTGCTGGTTCTGCACCGTGGAGCTCTTGAAGGCTTTCCTCATGTTGATGTCCTGCAGTGAAACTGGGGGCACAGGAAGGACAAGGGATGCAGGGATGGCCTCGGCCCGCTGAGCAAGGCGTGGCGGGGGTTGGTCCCGAGAGCACATCTGGACATCACCCCAAAACAGCCCCGGCCCCTCACCTTCCTCCACGGTGGAGTCCAGCTGCGTCACCTTGATGACCAGCAGGTCCACCCTCTCCTGCAGCGAGTTCATGCGCATGTAGAAGCTGTTGGCTTCGTTGAACAGCTCTCCAAAGATGTCCTCTGCATGCCTGCCTGGCAGGGGACAGCGCACCTGTCACCGCAGCAGCCCAGCCCCTGGACCACCCACCTCCCCTCTGGCTCTACGGGATGCTCTCCCCAGCCGGGATTTCTCGGAGCTGAGCCTCATCCTCTCCCAAAGCGCTGCTGGGAGGCAGGGGAGCCCAAACAAGCACCCCTTACAGTGAGAGCAGTACCCACAGGGGCCCAGAACATTCACCGTGCCCCAAAAAGCCCTTGGATCCACCAGGATAGATGAGCCAAAAAAGTGACCATCACGCAGCGTGAACTGGGGAAATTCAGCTCAGGTGGAAAGCCAAGAACAGGGCAGTGGGGACAGTGCCACAGCAGGGAGAATCTGCAATTCGTTTCACTTTATCAGTTATTTTCCTGCATCACTCAGTGCTTCCCTACAGCAGCTTATTTATTTGGGGTTATTTATTTAGGATTATTTAGCTTATTTATTAGCGTTATTCCTATCATGGAGCTGAGCGAGCTGTCTGGCAGAGACATGCCTGTAGGCTACAGCACCCATCCCATCCCATCCCATCCCATCCCATCCCATCCCATCCCATCCCATCCCATCCCAGCATCCTTCCCATCCCATCCTATCTCATACTCCAACCCCTATCCCATCCCAGCACCCATCCCAGCACCCCAGATCCTCAGGGTTTCCTCCAAACCCACATATCAAAATCAAGGCACTTTTAAAACCTCTTCAGGCCATTCCCCAGCTCGGTGGTATTTGATTCCCTTTTCCCCTGGACTAGGGAGCCACAGCCTGAGCACACGTGGGTGCTGCTCAAGTGAGCCACTGCCCTTCCAGCAGCTCCCTAAATACTGGGTTTATTTTTCTGGGAGTATTTTGGAGAAGAATCTACTTCTGGAGGAGAGTAAAAGAGGGGGAGCCCTGAATAGCTTCTCTCTCTATTTTAAGTGGATACTCAGCATGAAATAGGTTGCCCCCGTTAAACCTTCACACTGGTGTGTGTAGTGCTCTCCTCTGCCCCTTTTCTGCTGAGATCAGTCCCGGGGCAGGAAGACAGCTGAGGATTTAGACCTTTGATAGAGACCTCTCTTCCTCAAAAAGCTCCAACACTAAAAAGAATAGCTTAGAGTATTTTAAATCTCCACCTGACCTTCCTATTTCTGGCCAAGTGGAGGAGCATGGGGCTCCTGAAGGCTTTCTGTGCCTCACTGCACAGACCAGCTGTGGGAGGAAAATGGGTCTCAAAGTGTCACCAAGTCCCCATTTTGATCTTAGCCCTGAGCATCCTCCTGTTTTCAATAAATTGGATAATTCCCACTGAATTAGGAACGGCTGCAGCCCGCACGGCTCCCACACAGCCAGTTTCTCTGTGTTTGGAACTGGTGGGAGTGACAGTGCCATCCCAGTGCCATCCCAGTGCCATCCCAGTGCTGTCCCACGCCAGGGTTGCTGTGCCATGACTTACTGAGGCTGCCCAGCTGCTTGATGATGGCAGCCAGCGTGCTGTTGGTGACACACTCCAGCTCACTCGTCACCCCATCGGGGAGGGCCCCCCGGCACAGGTGCCGGGGCTCGATGTTCCTCTTCACCAGCGGCATGGCGAGCCCTCACGCCTCTCCTGGGAAAAGGGGAAAGAAAGGAAAGGTGAAAACGCACAACTTTAACCATTTGCCTGTTTCCCCCACACACTCCTTCAGCTTTCCACCCAGGAAAGCTTCCTGCCCATGCTGGGACACGGCAGGTGACAGCAGGGCTTTTCCAAGCAGGGGAAGCTCTGGGGGTGCAAACCTTGGCATGCTGGTGAGCACACGGATGCCAGGGTTGAGGTGAGGACCTCGTCCCTACCTCTGTGCTCCGCTGCCAAGCTGCCGTGTCCTTTCCCACTCGCTTCCCAGAGCTGTGCTCGACCCAGGAGCAAACTCTCCTGTGCTGCAGCCCTTCAGCTGGCCCCGAAAAGCCTCATCCAGCCCAAACAGAAGCGAGGAAGCGCTTGTAATGCCATTATTTCCAGCTCACTGCAGGCTCTCCAGGGTTTTATTTGTGCGCACACTACACTGAGACAAGCTGCTGTGGCCAGCTCATCCCAGCTCCCTGCATGGCCCCCCCAGCATCCCTGCGTGCCCCCACAGCTCCTGTGTGCCCCCACAGCATCTTTGGGTGGGCACGGGGACACAGACACAGTCCCCCTAGCATTTCTGGGTGTCTCCTGCTCCACCGTCACCCCCCTGAACTGGGCATGATCCATTTTCTACAGGGTTGTAGAGAGATGCCCACACCCAAAGGCCTCNGATGGTTCAGTTTCTACAGGGTTTAAGGAGATGTAGGGAGATGCCCACACCCAAAGGCCTCATCTCCACTGAGGGCACCCGTGGGAGCTGGTGAGGAAGGATGAAGGATGGGCACCATGGCGTGTGGGGTGCTGGGGACAGGTTACCCCGCTGATGTAAAGGGTGAATGGTGGGAAAGGGGCTGGGAAAAGAGGCAAAAAAGGAGCATTAATTATCCACAGTGGTGTCTCCTGGGTGCTGCAGCCTGGAACTGGGACACGGACACAGACCCTGGCACTGGGACACAGACACAAACCCTGGCACTGGGACACGGACACAGACCCTGGGACTGGGACACGGACACAAACCCTGGGACTGGGACGTGGACATAGACCCTGGGACACGGACACAGACCCTGGCACGGGGACACAGACACAAACCCTGGGACTGGGACGTGGACATAGACCCTGGGACACGGACACAGACCCTGGCACGGGGACACAGACACAAACCCTGGGACTGGGACGTGGACATAGACCCTGGGACACGGACACAGACCCTGGCACGGGGACACAGACACAAACCCTGGGACTGGGACGTGGACATAGACCCTGGGACACGGACACAGACCCTGGCACGGGGACACAGACACAAACCCTGGGACTGGGACGTGGACATAGACCCTGGGACACGGACACAGACCCTGGCACGGGGACACAGACACAAACCCTGGGACTGGGACGTGGACATAGACCCTGGGACACGGACACAGACCCTGGCACGGGGACACAGACACAAACCCTGGGACTGGGACGTGGACATAGACCCTGGGACACGGACACAGACCCTGGCACGGGGACACAGACACAAACCCTGGGACTGGGACGTGGACATAGACCCTGGGACACGGACACAGACCCTGGCACGGGGACACAGACACAAACCCTGGGACTGGGACGTGGACATAGACCCTGGGACACGGACACAGACCCTGGCACGGGGACACAGACACAAACCCTGGGACTGGGACGTGGACATAGACCCTGGGACACGGACACAGACCCTGGGACTGGGACACAGACAGACAGTGACCCCAAAGGTTCACACGAGGGGATCTTAGGTGCCACGAATGCATCCGGGCTCAGCTCAGCTCCCAAAGTAAAGGCAAACTGATGGCTGGGCCCATAAGGACCAGAGAGCACCAAGAGCACTCCCAGAGAGCAGAATCCCCCGTTTCACATCCCGAGCACTCCCCACCCAGCCCATCTTTCACAAAACTCTGGCAGCGAAGGAAAAGCCGCTTCCGTTAATCGCTGGGAGCGGAGCCGCCGGGCGCCGACACCGGAGCCAGCGATTCTGCGTGTGAGCGGAGCCAGCAATCTGCAGAGTTCACATTTTTTGGCCCCGGGAGCGTTGGACGGAACAGTTTCCCATTGACAGCAGCCGGCCAGTGCTCCCAGCAGCAGCAGCAGCAGCTCCTCCACTGTTTTCAAATGCAAATTCAAGCTCCCTCTACAAGGAGCCCAAAGCCTTTTCCTAAGGGCTGGGCTCTGCCCAGGGCAGTCGGGTGCCACGGGAAGGACCCAGCTCCGCAGGGCTGTGCGATGCTTCGGGCTCAGAGCACTCTGTGTCCTCCAGTGCTCCCAAAGTCACTGCACGTGGATGCGGTGTTGTCCCCGCCTCCCAAAAATCAAGATTTCTTCCAGCTGTTTGTTCTTCTGTGACAGCACTTGCAGGGGAGGCTCTGGATGTCTGCTCTGGCCATGCAGAACCCCCCTTTCTGGGCACCCCTCGAGCCCCCCAGGCTGTGTAAAGAGCTGAGCAATGCCGGCAGCTTCAACCCAAGCTGGTTTTATGTCTCACCCCAAAATCTGCCCTCAAAGGCTGAGCCCTGGCACGTCCCAGGGCTGCAGGGACTGGAGGGCACAGGGCAGAGCCCTTAACGAGCTGCCTGGGCCCAGCAATTAGAATCAGGGAACAAAGAGCCATTCTCAGCATCCCTTTGGGCCACAGCCATGGGACACGGCCACCGGCACCCGGGGCCGTTTGTCCCTGCACAGGGGACCCAGGAGGAATTGGGGCCACCTGAGCCTGCAGCCCCCACGGGGACCCTGGAGCAGAATGAAGGAAAAAAGGGATTTGTGGTTTGAAACTTCCCAGCAGGGACAGATTTGAAGAGAGGCAGAAAGTGGGTGAGGGGTGTGATAGCAGCATTTGAGATTGTGCCATGGGAAAGCATCCCTGGAGCAGAAAAATCCCTTTAATCTCGCCCCAAAAAGGCCAAACAAGACTCAGAGCTGGCAGCAGAGGGAACCAAGGAGGAGTTGCGCACATTTTTATGGAAGGACAGTCTGGAAAGGCAATTTTGACCAAACCACAGGAGAAGCTGCTTTCCAAATCCCCCATTTAATGGATCACAGGAGGACAGGGATCAGAACGCCCTGCCAGCTCCCCCCATGACAAGTGTTCTCTCAACCTGCTGCACCAACAGCACCCAACCTCTGACTTCTGCCTTGAAATCCCAACTTCTCACCTAAAACCTGTCGTCTCTGGGCTTGTCCTGACTCATGGGACCACAGCTCTCTGCGTGGGGATGGGCTGCACGTGACTCCAGAGAGGCCAACTTCATTTCTATCCTCTCTGGCTCATCTTGCTCACACCCACCAAGAGGCTGCACACAAATCCTGAGCACTGATGGCCTGGCCAGAGCCTCAGCAAGGGGATGCCGAGCTATGCCCATCACTGCTCCTGCTCTTGCTGATATTTCAGGCAATTTCCAAGACTTCAAGGAGGTGATTTTGGGTGGCAGGTTCTCAGACCTTCAGGAAGAGGCTCGCAAGGGCAGGGATCTGCTGGGTGCAGGGATGGCCAGGCTCTAAGATCACTTACATGGACTAAACCCATGGGATTTTGCTGTCTCCTGGGCGGAAAGCAGAAGCCTTCAGTGGGAGGTGGTGTCAGGATCCAGGAGGAGGAAAATGGGAGCCACGAGCTCAGCAGGAATTTCCTGGAGGTGGAAAGCAGGAGGAATGAGGCCAGCCAGGGGCTCCCCATGAGCTGCTGCCGTGGTTCAGGTGCACTGTGGGGGTTCTCCCATCACTCAGATTTTCCCCGTGACTGGAAAGAGCCAGTAGCTCTAAATCTTGTACTGGGAAATGCCACAAGTGAGGGGAGAGACTCACCAGCATCTCACCTGCTTCCCAAACCCAGCGATGGAGCTTGGGAATCACATCCGGCCGAGGTGACCAGCCAGGGCAGGACATGAGACAGAAATGAGCTGTTTATTGTGCCCTAAGAAGCTGATTTCTCCCAAGGAACAAACTGCCAGCAGCATCCCAAATCCAGAGCTGCTGGCACCGCTGAGGAGCAGCCCCTGCTTTCCCAGACCAAAGAGTTCTGGGGAATAAGGGCTGCCCCAATCCCTGCAGACCAGGCTGGGGGTGTGATTTCCAGCTGCTGGCCCATGGGTGACCCCTCCAGCTGTCTCCTTCCAGATGTTATCCTTCACCTTAGCAGCCACTAACATCTGGCAGCTTAGGTCCTTGGGGTCCATCGGGAGCAGAAAAGCAGCTCTCATTTTGTAAGAGGGTCCAAAAAAAGGAGGTTTGTGTCCAGCCATTGTTCCTTACGTTCTTTGCAACAGCTTTTCCTCTGCATAAGTGTGCCCTCCTTCCCTCTCTGCCCTCAAACCCACCCTGTCCCTCTGAGCTGTGATTTACAACGCTGTAGGCACACCCAAAGGGGCCTGAAGGACCAGGTGTGCTCTGGGTGGCCCTGCAAGGAGGGACGGGCTGGTGACCACAGGTTTCTCAGGTGCTGGTTAACCGCTGTGACAGAGGTTTGGGTTGGTCAGTGGCTGACACCTGGAGCCCTGGAGCCCTGCTCGATGTTGAATGAGAGAGGAGGGAGAAGTGTCCTGGCTCCCACCTTCTTTCACTGGGCCATGGTGGAGCAGAAAGCAATTTTGGGGCTTGTTTTCTATGGCTGGGTGTTCCCTGGAGTGGAGCCATGGCAGAGGTGAGCAGCACTGGTGGGAAGGATGTGCATGCTGCACATCACCAGCTGCAAATCGAGGAACCGCCAATATTTCTGATGGAATTGGATGGTGCACGGAGCAGCAGGAATGAGGGAAAGCTCACTCACTGTGTGTCAGACAGCCAAGAAAAACCCCGAGCCTGGATTTGGGGAGAATGTGGGTAAGTGTGTGGTGAACCAAACGCCTCAAGGCTGGGAGCTGGGGTCAGCCCTGCACTAAGCTCAGTTCTAGGCCAGGCTTTGGGGCAGACTGTTTGGTCAGCTCTTGCAATCAAAGCTCTTTCCCAATTTGGGCTTCCCAGGGTCCTTCTGAGCCCTGAGGAGCAGACACTGCCAGGAGCTGGAGGCTTTTGCAAGAGAGCAAATCTTTGGTTGGATGCCAGGAGCCAGAGCAGTGCAAAAAACTGAAGTGATATGTTGAAAAATCTATTAACCTTGAACAAAAATGTTTATAAATGAATATTAAACAAACAAGAAGTGCCAGATGTCATGGTGGCTGCTCAGGACTCTGTTTTGGTGCAGGACCTTTGGAATGGAAAGGTGAGGAAGGGCTGGGGGCAGGAGGGAAGCACAAAGCAGTCCTGGAATAGCGAAAGGAGCAACAAACCCCCTGACTCTGAAGTCAGGGAAAGGACAAGAGGCAGGGTTGACACTCAGCGGGGTTTGTAGGTGCCTGAAGGAGCTCGTCCTGTGGAGTTTGGCAGGATGGATCTGGTGCAGAAGAGGGCTGGGAAGGATCTGGGGGTGTGTGATGCTTCTGAGCAGACAGAAATAGGTGGTACGTGTGAAAGCAGCAGGTTCTCCAGGTGTCGATTTGTGGAGCTCTGCCACAGTGTGGTGGAAACCAGCGTGGGATGGTTCAAAGAGCAACAGGACAAACCTTCAGAGGACACAGAGGTCACCAGCAACCACCTCATGGCTGAAGAGCAACCTCTGGCTCAGGTGGTCCTAAACTCCTGCTTTCCTACCAGTGTGGGCCATGGGGAGAGCAGAGCCTGTAGCCTACAGGGGCTGAAGCTTTGTTGTCTCAGGAGAAATTCAGCCAGGAAAAACTGTGCAGGCGGCTCTTTGTGGTGCAGGGAAAAGCCTGCCTGGGAGAGCTGGGCCAGATCTGCTGATGTACTTCCCACAAAATGGAGCGTGAGCTGCACCGCAAGGGCTCGTTGCTCTAATTTACCAAATGCATCTGCGACCATTTCTTCATTTGTCGCCAGCCCAAATGCCTGAGAACACCACCAGCATGACAAATGTCACTGCTCCCTGTGAAGGTGATCATTGGTCCAGAGCTATTGTCCAAAGGTTCATTAAATATATCAAAACCAACCAAGCGTTCCCCTCACTCAAAATAAAGCAGAGGGCAGGACTTCAGCGAGAGTAAATTCTCAGGGTGGCACTGAGGGCTGGTGGGCGTGGGAGAAGCAATGCCACTGCCTGCCCCTTCCTTGAGACCTCTGCATCCCAGTGGAGTCTGGCTTTACAAACGGGCTGGGGCCATGGAAAGCATCCCAGCCCCACTGGAGGGGCAGCAAAGCGTCAGGTGGCAAAACGCCTCGGGGACTGAAAAGCCCCAGGGTGTGGGATGCTGTTTTTGTCCCCCACCCCGGGATATCAGCCCGGGGACGCTGGAAGCCAGAGCTGTGGGCTCGCTGTGGAGAGGTCTCAGCCCCGGGTGGCACAGAGGGATTTTTGCTGCCGGCCAGGAGCAGATTTGGGTGGAGCTGGGAAAGGGCCAGGCCCTCCTGCCAAGGCGGGCAGAGAGCTGTGTCCGGCTGGCCCCGGGGCACAGCTCCATCGCCCGCCGGCCGGGGCTGGAGCAGTGACCCGTGTCCCACCGGGAAGGCGCATCCCGGGAGCGCTGCCCCGCCGCTCCTCCGGCGCATCTGCGGCTCCGCCAAAGGCAGCTCGGCCGCGGCAACCGCCGGGAGGCTTCAGCGAGCGAGAGCTTCACAGCAAAGTGCAACACAACGCTAAATCACGGCTAAAAATATTCCTCAAGAGCTTTATTAGTAAATGCCACAGTTGGTGGTTTGGTTTGGGTCCTTCTCTCCCCTCCCTGCCCCGTGCTACTGTAGAATGTTTCAGCTCCAGGAACAGCACTCGGATAAACTGCCTCTAAATCACCACCACCTCCGAGGGCTGGGCTCTGCAGCACCAGCTCTGCCTAGGAGGATGCCGTAAATGCAAGTGCCTCGTTACCCTGGGGTTATCACAAAACCTCGTCTCTGCGAGTCTGGTTTGAAACAAACGGGTTCGTGTATGGGTTTTATCTGAAGGATGTTCCTTTACAGGTAGGTGAGAGCAAATGCTGTAAGTCATAGAATCACAGGAGGGTTGGGTTGGAAGGGACCTTTAGGATGATCTAGTTCAACCCCCTGCCATGGGCAGGGACACCTCCCACTGTCCCAGGTTTCTCCAAGCCCCGTCCAACCTGGCCTTGGACACTTCCAGGGATCCAGGGGCAGCCACAGCTCTCTCTGGACACCCTGTGCCAGGGCCTCACCACCCTCACAGCCAAGAATTTCTTCCTAACTTTTAATCTAAATCTCTCTTCTTTTGGTTCAAAACCATTCCCCATTGACCTATCACTATTTCCTGCTGTAAAAAGTCTTTCTCTCCTTTTGATAAGCCCCCTTTAGGTACTGGAAGGGGCTCTAAGGTTTCTCCAGAGCCTTCTCTTCTCCAGGCTGAACAACTCCATCTCTGGCAAGTGGATTTTCAGGCAGTAGCTTTCCTTGGGGTTTAGTTAATGTGGAGTTTGGGTGCTGTTGTTTGATTTCTCAGAAATGGGGAGCCCTCAGTGTCCCCTGGCACTGGTCATGGAGCTGAGGGCCACTTCTTCAGGTCCTTCCCATTCACCTCTTGGCTCTATCTCTGCTACGGATACAGAGCAGAGTATCCATATCCATGCAAAATCTGTGCAAAAAAAGACATCCGTCCCAATACCCTAATGCTGAAGGGAAAAGTTGCGGATGAAACTACGCACGACCCTCCTCCATCATCCCTTGGCTGCTCCATGCCTGGTTCCTGCACGAGGAATGCCCGGGAGCAGCGGCACTGCCTTGATCTTCAGAGGAGGAGTCAGGGGATGAGGCTGTGGGAACACAGCACAGATCCCGGCTCTGTTTTGGCTGCAAAAGATCCCTGCTGGCCCAGGAATCATGTGTTGTTTTTAATGACTCTATCACCAAAGGAAAATCTTCAATGACGGCTTTTTTTTTCCCTTTTGTGCCCAGCTCATTACCAGAAGGATCTCCCTTGCTCGCTGCCGGCTTGTGTGAGCAGGACGCTGCTGAACAAACCAGCCTTTTTCTCCCCAATATAGAAGGCGCTTTGATAAACCCGGGAAACCCTCGGCCAGCAGCGAGGGGCTTTCTGGAAAGCCGGTGCTGCTGCCTTTGGGAACAGCCGCAGGACTGGCATCTCCAGCCACGGAGCAGAGCGCTCCCAGCCAGCTCCGACCTGCTCCCTGCGGGGCTGTGCTTTGCCTGGTGCTCCCCAGCGTGTCCCTGTGGGTTTTCCCACCGGCGCTGGACGTGCACCCTACAAAACTCCGGGTGGATGTGGGGAAGTGGGGGCAGACCCCAGCCCGGAGCTGGCTGCAGCCTCTCTGCTCAGAGACGTGCGAAATGCCGCGGCTCTAGCCCGCGGGGTGCAGCTCAGAGGGTGCCTTTTTGGATGAGCAGCTCTGCAAAAAAAAAAAAAAAAAGCGTTCTTGCTTTTCTTTTTTTATTTCTTAACACTTCTGGCTCGAGGGCTGTTGTTCGTAACTTGTCAAGATCTTGGCATCGGCGGCTGATTTGTCATCCGCCATAAAATGGAGGATGAGCATCTTTGGTTCAGAACTGGGCCAAGGGAGATGACAGCTCAAAGCAAAATATGCTTCATCTCGAGTTTTCTCCGTGGGCTTCAGCTCCCGGGAAAAGGAGCGGACATTTGGGGTCTGAGTTGCATCACAGCGTTCTGTGTAAGAGCCCTTCTCCTGCTCTGCGTTTGCGACAGCACAGCCCGGTGCACATTAACCCTCTGCCTGCCAGGGCAGGCTGTGCCGGCCTGATGCTGCCATCACCCTGCCCTCCTCACCAAGCTCTGCAACCTGTCACCCCGGGAGCTCCTGAGATACTCAAATGCCACCGAAACACCACGGTTTTAAAGAAAATGATACCAGCAATCCCTTTAAAACCCAGGCAATGAGCTGCAGCGTGAGGGGTGTGCCTTGGCACGCTGAAGTTTGGAAGATGAATTATTAATCCTGCCATTCCCGAGCTGCCCGCACATCCCGGTGCTGCGCTCCCCTCCTCCGGCTCGTGTCCGGCAGCGTGTCCGGCCGCTGGCTCCGCTGTGCCGGGCACACAAAGCAGCCACGAACTCCGTTAAAAAGCATCTCAATCCATAGGTATTCCATGGCGCTGACACCACCACGAGGCAGCAAGAACCCGAGTTCGAAGCGATAAAATTAAAGCTCCCTGCAAGTAGCTGAATCACGGAGCGTGAAGGCCCAGGCTCGGCAGCTTTGGGGGGCGCTGGGCCCACCTGCGGCTCTGCCCACAGGGGTGCCCCGGGCTGGGGGAGCCACCAAGGGGGCTCTGAACCCAGCGGGGCTCCAAATGCCAGGGAGGGCAGCAGGATGGCGAGGGGGGGCCATGCATGGCAGGTGACACCAGGTTGTGCCCCGCTCAGCGCCGTCCCCTCTGCATCCCCGGCTTCACATCGGGCGGCAGAGCCCCCCGGAGCCCCCCCATTCCCCAGCCAGGGCGTGATTCCCTGCCCTGCCCTGCGCTGGCTGCGAGTGCACAGGCAACCGTGGGCCCAGTTTCTCCCCCACAGTGATGTAAAGATGAAGGATCCTCCCTCCCCAGGATGCAAGGATGTCAAGCGAAGCCCCCCGCCCCCACCCCGCCCCCATGCAAGGGTGCAGAGCAGCCAGGTCCCCCCCTCCCTCTCCATGTGGGAATGCGAAGTGACAGCACACACACCCCCTCCCCAGCGCAAAGGTGCAGAGAGGCCCGGAGCAGCGCAAATGTGCCAAGTGCTGCCGGGATCCCTGCTCCCCGCCATGAAAACGTGCAGGGCAGCCTGACCCCCTCCCCTCCAGGCAAAACGTGGAGGATTCCCCTCACCTCCCCCCGCCCATGAATAGGTGCAAAGCGGAGGGACTCCCCCACGCAAGGATGCGAAGCAGCTTGGACAGCCCCTTCCCAAAGCAAGGATGTGAAGGGATGGACGACGGCCCCCGCCCCCATGCACGGATGCAAAGCTGGGGGGGATGCAGCAATACGGGGATGCAGAGCGGCCCTTCCCCCCCGCAAAGACGCAAAGGGATGGAAGAACCCCCCTGAAAGGATGCAGAGGGATGGAGGATCCCCCCTGAAAGGATGCAAAGGGATGGAGAACCCCCTCTCCAGCAAGGACGCAAAGGGATGGAGGATCCCCCCGCCGGAAAGGTGTAAAGCAGTAGAGGATCACCCACCCCCCGTGCAAGGATGCAGAGCGGTGGGGGATCCGCTCCACGCAACGACGCGCCCCAAAAGGACGCAAAGATATGGGAGACCCCCATAAAAAGGCTGCAAAGCCCTCAATGCCCCGCGAAGGGATGTTCCCCCACGCGCGTTCACACCTGGGGGGACAGGGTCCCCCCACTTTCCCTGCGCCGCGTCATTCCCGCATCCCCTGCGCTCACCTCCGCCGGGTTGGGGGGACCGGGGTGTGTCTCGGCGGGGCCGTGCGGGGCCGTGCG